>JBBPBX010008589.1:0-15634 GCA_038048925.1 Garcialebias charrua
AACGAGCTCTACTGTCGATTTCACCTAAAACTGCACAAAATCGTGACACGAAGGCTGGATTTTAACTAACACACCGGACGGCTGAGCTCGTTAGCCCTCACAAAAGTCGCTGTCGGCGTGTTTAGCAGCTAAAGCAGCAACGGCTAACCAACCACTTAAGGAATGAATGGAGATTACAGTTAGCATTAGCTTTGCGACCAAGGCACACAAACTTTTGCCAACAATAGAAATCGCTGATTTCAAAAGTAACCCTCAAAACCATGAATGCCTGACTTACCCAGCCTTGCAGAACAATAGGCATCAGTGATCCTGTCCACAGCTGTAATAATGCTGAGCCTGAGCGTGTGAGGAGCTGATGTTTTCCTCATCAGACAGTAGCACGCACGCTGTTTGGAGGCATCGCGTGGATCAAACAACTTGATAACGTCCAAAAAAAATAATAACATGAACTTGTTGGTTCCCCTGTCCATTGTCATGGCTGATATTTTGTTGGAATCTGGCAGAAATGATACACTATTCGACTCAAAAATACCCTGCAGTCAGTCGACGCCATGTTTTCCATTGACACCAAAGCTGCGCTTGGGAGACGGGCAGCCATCTTGGAGCTTAGGGGGCGTTTCTGGGCGGAGCTTGGTAAGGTCCATTCCAACAGATTCTGAAAACCATTTAGAGAAGTCATAACAAAGTCAAGGTTGAGAGCTTCAGATCTTTTTGTAAGATATTCCATGAAGCAGGAGCAGAGTAGGAGAAGGCCCTTTTTCCAAGTTCAGTCCTCACTGACGGAACACTGCAGGTAATCATGTCCTGAGAGCGCACGCTGTAGCTGCACTCACGCAAAGACATGTAGGAGGAGATGTATGAGGGCAGCAGACCAAGAAGTGATTTAAAGATGAAAATGTACCAGTGGAAGAGTCTGTGTGAGGTTAATGATGTCCAGTTAACCAGTGAATACAGGGTGCAGTGGTGGGTACGATAATCACAGCCAGTTATGAATCTTAGAGCACCATGATAGACAACATCCAACATCCGAAGGGTGCTTGTAGGAGCATTCATTGAGAGAATGTCACCGTAATCAATGGAGGGAAGGAAAGTCACAGATACAATGCTTGTTCGTCAGTGTGTATAAAACTACCTGTAAAACCTGTTTAATCTGACAAGAACTGGTTTTAGGGATTCGAACGAGACCACATACAGCAGGAAGATTTTAAAGATTTATTAATAAACTGCTTCTGGTGGAGGTCTTATTCCTTGGGCCAGCACAATCTGAAGAGATAGGAGAGTTAATGAGCAGGAGTTCTATAATAATGTTCAGATTGGTTTGATGATAGTCACCAACCTTCACAGACAGATGAGGGAGTGATTCTTTGGTGACATCATCGGTGGTGAAGGTGAGTCTGCTCTCTGACTGAGCTGAGCAGTGAGCAGCAAGGAGGGAAATCCAAATGGCAGGTCCAGAGAAACAGTCAAGGTCTATACACGGGTGGTCAGAGATCCAAAGCCAAACTTGAGACGAGGTCCAAAAGTTGTGGTTGTTATAGAGGAAGCCGAGGTCATTTCCATAAGACAAACAAGACTATGGCATGAATGCTGGACATTTACTCACTGTGAGGTTTTCAATAATCTGGCACTGAGTAGAGTGAATGTGGGGTTTAAATACAGGTAGAAACAGGTGAGCTGCATGAGGGCTGATTGCAGTGACTCAGCAGAGTGGATGTGGCTAGGTGAGCAGGCAGAGGTATAGGTCTGACAGGAGAAGAGAACAACAAACAGGAACTATGGCTGGTAGGACAGACAATGTGACATAATCGCTGCGTTTTAAGATGTTAAACAGTGTTTGTGAAGCAATTCAAAAAATTCTACCGATCTCCATGTGACCGGAAGTCACGTGACCCCAGAAGCGAAAACCCGTCTCAAAGACGATTTTCTTTTTTTAAAGTTTAAAACTCAATAAAGCCTTCACAACAGTTCTGATCAAATCGATTTGTCTCTTAAAAGGGCGTTTGTTCAAGCGACTATCACATCTAGGCGTATAATTCATTCCAAACTGTTGATTTTGACCAGGTTCGACAGACGATAACCAAAGCTAACGGCTAACTACCAGAAGTCAACAAAACACCGCCATATAACCACAGAGCACTCCTGGCGGCCAGGAAGAGTAATTACAGTCCCTTTGTGGTAAAAATAAGCTTTAAACTCCATCTGCTGTTTCATAAAAGGTATTGAGAAGGAAAAGTTAATAACACAGAAAAAATGTAAAAATCTCTGCATTTTTATTTAAAAATAAAAAAAAATAAAGTTATTCTGTGCACATTCAAACACTCCAGTTTTTGCTACCTCACGGGATAGGAAATCCAAAAGATGAATCATCTTGCTGGGTTCTTTATTGTCTCTGGATTCTATCATGATCGCGTCTCTGAGTTGAACCCAAGTGCAGGAAGACGAGGAGACCACGATAAAAATAAGTAAAAAAGTTTATTTAAATAATAAAAAAAAACAAAAAGCTGTCGAGGCAGCAGACTTACTTTTACACGGATGAGACACAGAGGGAGAACGAGCATGAAAGCCTTAGGACAAGGACAATCCAGAGACAACTGACAAGACACCAAGGGGCTGAATATATACAGACACTGACAAGGTGAAATGACAGACACCTGCGGTGATACGGATTAGAGACAGGTGTGACAGTGCTGGATCACAGGAGGAGGAAGGGTTGGTAAACATGAGGGAAAAACACAACATGTAGGACCAGACCCCAGAAACCCTACAGATTATGGATTTGGTGAGCAAAACTTTCAACGTAATCGACAAAATATTTTCAACAAAAGGACACTGTCCTGGAGAACCCTCTTGTCCGAATAACACTCATGCCGTGGGATACGTCAGAGATCTGTGGGGGGTTTGGCAGTCGATGTACCTCTCAGTCCTGTCACTGGAGGACACTGAAGACATATATATATATATTTGGATTTATGATAGCAAGGTTTCTGCTCTTTGGCATCGGCAGGGCTCTGTTCTATTGACTTTTGAAGAAGTCTTTGGCAGCAGTTTCTGTGTAAAGGTTTGGTTTGTGCTATGAGTATTCAGAATCAGCTGATTTACAAGCTAAACCGTAATATAGAGGCACTTTGTGAGAATTGAAGGCCACCTGCGGCTTCGGGAACTTGTCAGCATGTTCGGATCAACCTTGAAGGAGGCTCATAACACGATAAGTGGAGTGGATAACCATAAATTTGGCCATTTTGACCAGACATTTCCAGTAGGACTCAAGGCTGACAAGGATAAACTATCTGCCTGAAGAAAATCAACAATTGTGGCTTATTTGTTAAATATATTTCTGTCATATTATATTTTTTAATGCCCACAAAAGTTAAGTCTAGTCCTCTGGATATTCAAAAAACAAAACAAAACAAACAAAAAAAGTAAAAATTGTAGAAACGTTTCGTCTTTCCTCCGAAAAACTTCTTCAGTCGTGTGCTCTTGGCACCAGGACACCCTACGTTGCAGTTCGATGATTGACTTTGTTGTCGTCTCATCTGATCTGCGGCTGCATGTCCTAGACACTCGGGTGAAGAGAGGGACGGAGCTGTCAACTGACCACTACCTGGTGGTGAGTTGGCTTCGATGATGGGGGAGGATGCCGGTCAGACCTGGCAGACCCAAACGTATTGTGAGGGTCTGCTGGGAATGTCTGGCAGAGTCTCCCGTAAGACGGAGCTTTAACTCCCACCTCCGGGAGAGCTTTGAACATGTTCCGAGGGAGTCGGGGACATTGAGTCCGAGTGGGCCATATTCCGCGCCTCTATGGTCGAGGTAGCTTATCAGAGTTGTGGCCGCAAGATTGTTTGTGCCTGTCGTGGTGGCAACCCTCAAACCCGGTGGTGGACATCGGCGGTGAGGGATGCTGTCAAGCTGAAGAAGGAGTCCTATTGGGCCTTTTTGGCCTGTGGGACCCCGGAAGTAGCATATAGGTACCAGCAGTCCAAGCGGCATGCGGCTCGGGTGGTTGCTAAGGCAAAAACTCGGGCATGGGAGGAGTTCAGAGAGGCCATGGAGAATGACTTCCGTACAGCTCCGAGGCAATTCTGGTCCACCATCCGACGTCTTAGGGGGGGAAAGCGGTACGCGACTAACACCATTTATGGTGAAGATAGCGTGCTGTTGATCTCAACTCGGGATGTTGTGAGTCGGTGGGCGGAATACTTCAAAGACCTCCTCAATCCTACTGGTACATCTTCCACTGTGGAAGCGGAGCCTGGGGATTTTGGGTTGGGCTCTCCAATCTTTGGTGCTGTGGTCACCGAGGTGGTTAAAAAGCTCTGCGGTGGTAGGGCTCTGGGAGTGGATGAGATTCGCCCTGAGTTCATTAGGGCTCTGGATGTTGTGGGGTTGTGTTGGCTTACGCGACTCTGCAATATTGCGTGAACATCAGGGGCAGTTCCCTTGGATTGGCAGACTGGGGTGGTCGTTCCCCTATTCAAAAAGGGGGACCGTAGGATGCAGTGGCGGCTGGTGATATTTTTTTATGGGGGGGCGCCATAAAAAATTTTTAAGCATGTGTAGAAGTATGCATAATTATGTTTGTATACTGTAAAGTAAGTTTGTTCATGTTTTTTATTTGTATATATCAGGTGTATCCATTTGTATAAAACTATCATTAATAAAACATGGTTCATCTTCACCATGGTGTAGTGGCTAGGGAATCAGACTTGAGATCCGAAGGACCCAGGTTCGAACCCCGGCCACGGCACACCTTGGGGTGTCTATGAGTGCACACCCATTTTCCCCAGCTCCCCGGGCGCTGACCACGGCTGCTCACTGCACCACCTGGTGGTGGTTGGGTTAAATGCAGAGACCAATTTCGTCTGTCAAGTATGGGAAACATACACAGATGACAAAAATGTGATATTTATTTATTTATTTTTATTTGTTTGAGGCATCAGTGTGAAAAGAGAATGGGAGTGTTCTGCTTCCACTTTTCAATTGTTAGACAACTTCTATCATATTCTGTTATTATTTTAGTAATACAAGTTCATAACATAAATAGAATTGTGAGGGTCCAGACTTAAATAAGGACAAAGGTGTTCAAAAATCCACCAAATAATTCAATTTAACAGTTCCAAAAATAAACTAACAAATAATTAAATTTCAATGAAAAATAAATCAAAAGATAATAACAAATTTGGCCCAACTTAAACAGGTCAACTGAAGTCTAACAAGGAGGAATGATTCCAGATTAGATTTTAAATAACTGATTTATGGGGAAGAAAAATGATCTATTTTACTGTGATCCACCTGATGATCTCCACTTATACTTAAGGCTGCAGTCAAGTCCTCTTCGCTGGAGCATTGATTCCTACTCGTGGTATTTATGCTTCTAGCCAGTTTCTGAGTACAGTACTTTGAGAGACACTTACCTTGTTTTTTGTTGTGTTTCCAGTCCTCGTTTCCATCTTGGTCCTGGGTTCAGTTCTCTGCTCATCGTGTCTTGCCCTCCAACCACTTGCCTGCCTCATTTCGCCCTCTGGGATTCATCTCAAGGAACTAAGGATTTCTCTGTAAAATAACAAACAAAACTAGATCAATCATCTTGAAAGAGCCTTCTGGTCAAGCCTTTCTGACAGTTTGTTTCATCTTCTAGGAAATCCAGAAGATCCCTGTACATGTGTACAGTATATAGACTTGCACTGTAAATAATAAACACTGTTACTTTTGCACCTCTTCGTCTTGTGTCGTTCTGGGTCTCATTACCAACTGGGTAAACCTTTGAAATCATAACACTATGACCACTTTATTGTTCTTTTTACATATTTTGTGCTAATTTCAGCTTACTTTTTTGTTGCTAGTTTTATATCTTTCAAAATATGAAACTTTCCCTTAAACATTATTCTCTTAAATCTGTTTTCTTTTTTATCTTGTTGAGATTTTAGCTACTGTTCTGCTACTTTTCTGCTACTTTTAACTAGCATTTTGATACTTTCAGCAAAAAAAATGCTACTTTAGCTAGTGTTTTGCTACTCATCAATATTTTCCTCTTTTTGCTGAAGCTTAGCAGTTTAAGCATCTGTCTTTTAGCTACTATATGTCATGTGTTTGCCCCTCACAGCCAGCCATGTTCATGTTTGTTGTTAAAGAAAGTGAAGTGACCTAAAATCCGATATCAGTCTCCTTAAGTTGGTCACCCACCAGACTGGTCTAAGGGTCTTTTCTTCCACTTTATGATAAAGAGGCTCTGGGTCCTGCAAGGACAATAACCTTCACATCAACGTGAAGAAGACAAAGGAGATGATTGTGGACTTCAGAAGGAACAAACAAACCCCACACACCCCACTGAACATTGGAGGATCTGCAGTGGAAGTGGTCTCCAGCTACAAGTACTTAGGTGTACGGTACACATGAACGATAACCTCAGCTGGAGCAACAACACCACCAGCCTGATCACGAAAGTTCATCAGAGACTCTACTTCCTCAGACGGCTGAGATGAGCTGGTCTGAGAAGTTCAGACCTCACCTCCTTCTACAGGTGTGCAGTGGAGAGAGCAAATAAATAGAATCAATCTACTATATTTTTTTAGTACCAGAGTTCTCTTAAATATTCCTAATATTAAAGGTCCTGAGTTGACTCCTAATGCATCTTAGCATATACTGTATAACATTTCACCATATAAATGTACCTTAAATGTTTCAATGTTAATAAGCTAGTAACTTGCAAGAGACTTTGTTTTCATTCTCCAGATCAATACAGTGTTAAAAATAGTAAAACACCACAAGTGAAAATACTCACTTTTGGGATATGGGAAGTCACCTGCTGCATGAAGGTTAAGCTGGACATCTTGGATCTTCTTCTGTACACCACCTGTCTGTTACACAGGTGGTAGATTGGAAATAATCACTGCTGGTGTGTAGAGATGAAGGTGTTGTGTGGATTTTTTTCTGTAAAGAAAGTACAGAAGGCACATTAATTATGTATTTTTTTTTTAGCATTTTCCACATTGCTTGAAGTGCTTTGTGTACACATATGTAATCACATTTTAACTTTCTTAATACAACATAAATAATAATATCCAGGTTAACAACAGCACAACTTATAATGAAACTAAAGTTTAACTAAACTAAACTAAAACTAAAGTTTATTTATTCATTCAGATGTATTCATCAGAAAATTTGCAACTGCTGCTAAACGAAACGAGACAAAAGTTAACTAACACAGACAGACACTCTGAGGAGTAAAAAGTTCATGATGAGCTGTAGATGGACAGACAGGAGTCGTCTTCACACATTCGGGTACTTTATAACTAGCAAGTAGCAACTTTGCAGTACACCACAACATGAGCACAGCTACTAGCTACTGTAACTGACTGAAACAACCACACACACACGACACCACGTCCCGAACACAGATGAGAACAGCTCAAACTTTGCTCATGTGTGCTCAGCGATTTATTAAACTCACTAATTATTACTTGCTTACCTGTGTAGAAAGACACCGTTAATAATTACAGCTGTTTCAACGTCGCTGGTTGGCCGTGTGAAGCTCTGACTGTAAACAGAGGGAATCCCCCGCTCCCCCTCCTTCCTGGCTCAAACCGGAAGCTGGCGATCCGTGGCGATAATAGACGAGTCCAGGCTCGAGAGCGGCGGAAAATGCGACCTGTACAGTTCAATAATTTTGTACAGATGGGACATAAACTACGGCCGCTAGCGGCCGCTAGTTATGATTAGATTCAATGGAAAAGCATGGGGAAAGCCCCCAGGCGGCGCCGAGCGGGGAAACCGGAAGTACGTCACTCACAATCAGAAAACGTTTTTTGAAACAAACAAAACAATCATTACTCATAAAATATTTATCCTACACAACTAAAAACATATATGCATGCATTTCGAAATATTTTTATTTTATTATTTCACTTTTATAAAAATAAAAAAAATAATAATCTTCAAATGGTGAAGAAGAAGAGCTGCAGATCCAAGGAGGAGCGGCGCCCCTAGCGCCCTCTAGTGGCGGCCGCCTCTGGTAGGATGTGTTCCAACTATAGGGGGATCACACTCTTAAGCCTCCCTGGTAAGGTCTATTCAGGGGTTCTGGAGAGGACGGTCCGTCGGATAGTCAAACCTCGGATTCAGGAGGAGCACTGTGTTTTTCGGCCTGGTCGTGGAACACTGGATGAGCTCTACACCCTCAGCAGGGTCCTGGAGGGCGCGTGGGAGATTGCCCAACCAGTTTGCATGTGCTTTGTGGACTTGGAAAAGGCATTCGACCGCGTCCCTTGGGGGATTCTGTGGGGGGTACTCCGGGAGTATGGGGTACCAGACCCTTTGATATGGGCTGTTAGGTTCCTGTACGATCAGTGTCAGAGCTTGGTCCGCATTGCCGGCAGTAAGTCAGGCTCATTTCCACTGTTCATAACTTTTATGGACAGAATTTCTAGGCGCAACCAAGGTGTTGAGAGGATCCGTTTTGGTGGCCTTATAATCGCTTCTCTGTTGTTTGCAGATTATGTGGTCCTATTGGCTTCATCAGATCGTGATCTACAGCTTTCGTTGGAGCGGTTTGCAGCCGAGTGTGATACGGCCGGGATGAGGATCAGTTCCTCCAAATCCGAGGCCATAGTCTTGAGCCGGAAAAGGGTAGCATGCCCTCTCCGGGTCGGGGAGGAGGTCTTGCCCCAAGTGGAGGAGTTTAAGTATCTTGGGGTCTTGTTCACGAATGAGGGAAAACTGGAGCGTGAGATCGATAGGCGGATAGGTGCAGCATCCGCAGTGAAGCGGGCGCTGTACCGGTCTGTCGTGGTGAAGAGAGAGCTGAGTCAAAAGGCAAAGCTCTCAATTTACCGATCGATCTACGTTCCCACCCTCATCTATGGTCATGAGCTTTGGGTTGTGACCGAAAGAACGAGATCTCGGATACAAGCGGCTGAAATGAGTTTTCTCCGCAGGGTGTCTGGACTCTCCCTTAGAGATAGGGTGAGAAGCTCAGTCATCCGGGAGGGACTCGGAGTAGAGCCGCTGCTTCTCCACATCGAGAGGAGCCAGTTGAGGTGGCTCGGGCATCTGGTTAGGATGCCTCCTGGACGCCTCCCTGGTGAGGTGTTCTGGGCATGTCCCACCGGGAGGAGACCCAGAGGAAGACCCAGGACACGCTGGAGGGACTATGTTTCTCGGCTGGCCTGGGAACGCCTTGGGATTCCCCCAGAGGAGCTGCTCCACGTGGCTGGGGAGAGGCAAGTCTGGGCCTCCCTACTTGGCTGCTACCCCCGCGACCCGACCCCGGATAAGCGGAATAAAATGGATGGATGGATAGACTTCTTCAGTCTATTTTCTTCAGTATATTTGTTATGCTACGGAAAGTTGTGTACACCTACGGTCTACAGCATAAATGCATATTAAATCGATGCAGAACCTTTATTTCCGGGCATTTGTTTACCGTAGGAAGGAGTTTTTGTTACACGCCTGCACTAGGCAACACACCTGACCCTTCTTGTTTACATCAAGGATGGCAGCATTATTGGCTGAGAGGCTGGTCACATGGGTAAGAGTAGGTGGTCCTATGAGTGAAGATGACGACACCAACGGGGTGGCCACTGGCCAGTCTCTGAAGAAAAAGTCAAAGTCAAAGTAAACTTTATTGTCAAAACTGCAATATGTACAGGACATACACAGGATTGAAAATGCATTTCTCTCTGTCCCTCGGTGCAACAGTAAACATTTAAACACTAAAACACTATAACATTTAATAAACATGAGATTAAAATGAAATAATAAAAGTGTAATACTATCTAAAGGACATTCTTGCACCATATTCATCCACCCGGTCTCTACGATCACAGAACAGTAATCTACTTCACATTCCACGAACCAAATTAAGGACCATGGGAGACAGGGCATTCTGTGTGGCTGCCCCCCGCCTATGGAACTCCCTTCCTGACTGCCTGAGAGCTCCACAGTCACTGGTTGACTTTAAAAGCGGTTTAAAGACTTTTCTTTTTAAGCAAGCCTATTCTGCCCCCGCATGATTTTATCTTTGATCTTGGTTGATAGTATTATTGATTTTACTTGATTTTATCACTTGTTTTATTTATTTATTTATTTATTTATTTATTTATTTATTTTTTAAGCAGGCCTATTCTGCCTCCACATGATTCTGTTTTTAATCTTAGTTAATACCATTATTGATTTTATTTGATTTTATCACTTGTTTTTATTGTTGTAGCACTTTGAGATTTTTATTAATGAAAAGTGCGGTATAAATTGAATTTATTATTATTATTATTATTACTGTCCTGAGTTTTTGCATAGTAGTCTTTGCATAGTAGTAGTATGAAAGTATGAAAAGTTACACCAACACTTAAACACTAAACATTTAATAAACGAGCATAAAATGAAATAACAAAAGTGTAATACTGTCCTGAGTTTTTTGCATAGTAGTATAAAAGTGTAAAAAGTATATCTATAAAATAAAATAAGTTCTGGCATTGACATTTGTAATAGAGTGACAAAGCAGTATGTGAAGTTTATGTACACAGTATATGTATGAGGTAGTTGATATTCGTATAGGTAAAGTGGCATATGCAATAAGGCTAGTAAAAAATATATATATCAGCAGTAGTGTAGATATAAAAAGTAGTGTAAATGTAAACAGTAGTAATAAATGTAAACATTAGTATTGAATGTAAACAGTAGTAATAAATGGAAACAGTGAATGTAAACAGTAGTATGACTATAGGCAGTAATGTAATATAAACATTAGTGCAAATATAAGAAGTAGTGCAAACTGAATGAGCATATGACCGTGAGTTGAGCGAATAACCCGTTTTGATGACACAGAGTCCAGTGTTAAAATCTTTGTGTTGTGTGGTGGTGTGTGAAAGTTTTTTTGTGATTAAGTCAGTACAAGTGGGAGGGAGGGCAGATCGGGCAGAAAGTTTAGCATCCTGACTGCCTGATGAACAGAGCTGTCATTTAGTCTGCTGGTTCGAGCCTGGAGACTCCTCATTCTCCTCCCTGATGACAGCAGTCTAAAGCAGCTGTGTAGTGGGTGTGTGGGATCACCTGCCATGCAGAGGGCTTTCCGAGTGAAGTGGTTGCTGTGTAAGTCCTGTAGTGAGGGGAAGGAGGTGCCGACAATCTTCTCAGTTGCTCTCACGATGCGCTGGAGGCTCTTGCGGCAGGATGCAGTACATGCACCAAACCACACCGTGATGCAGCTGGTCAGGACACTTTCTATGGTGCCCCTGTAGAAGGTGCACATGATGGGGGTTGAAGCTCCAGCCCTTTTCAGCTTGCGGAGAAAGTAGAGGCGCTAGTGAGCCTTCTTGGCCAGTGATGCAATGTTCCTGCTCCAGGACAGGTCCTCTGAGACGTGCGCTCCTAGTAACTTGGTGCTGTCCACTCTCTCCACTGTGGTGCTGTTGATGGTCAGAGGGGCATGTTGGGCATCCATCTTCCTTAAGTCCACGACAATCTCCATTGTCTTCTCCACGTTGAGAGTTAGATTGTTGTGTCCGTACCACAAGGCCAGGCGGCTCACCTCATCCCTGTAGTCCGTCTCATCGGTGTTGCTGATGAGACCCACCACTGGGGTGGCCGTGGCGTAGTGGTAATGGCAGTCGTCCCCCGATTGGAAGGTTGGAGGTTCGAATCCCGGTTCCCCACACCATTGTGTCCCTGGGCAAGACACTTAACCCTAAGTTGCTCCTGGTAGGACTGGAAAGGCGCCTTGCATGGCAGTCTGCCGCTACCGGTGTATGATTGGGTGGATGGTTGGCATTGTAAAGCGCTTTGGGACTCCTCACAGGGGGCTAGAAAGCGCTATATAAATAAGCTCCATTTACCATTTACCATTTTACTGTTGTGTCGTCCGCAAACTTGATGAAGTGGTTGGAGCTGTATGATGGTGTGCAGTCGTGTGTTAGCAGGGTGAATAGAAGGGGGCTCAGCACACATCCTTGTGGGGCTCCTGTATTCAATGTGATGGTGCTGGATGTGTTATTCCCGACCTGTACTGCCTGTGGTCTCCCGGTCAAGAAGTCTAGCAGCCAGTTACACATTGAGGTGTTCAGCCCCAGACTGTCCAGTTTAAACTAAACTAAACTGGAATAAACTAAACTGAAGAGGTACTTACTAAACACTCAGGGAAACACGGAGGAAGAGCAGAACACAACTCTTTGGAAGGACACCATAGGAGGACAATCCTGAGACAATGACAAGACTAAGAGGAGCTGAATATATACACCGACACACATGACATCCACCTGTAATGATTACAGCTAGACACAGGTGAGACAGGGGCAGAAACAGAGCTGAACTAAACACAAGCAGAGAGAACACAGAAAGCTAAACAGAAGGCTGAAGTGAACAAACATGAAAACTAGATTAAACACAAAAGACTGAAACACAAACAGAAAGCTGAATTAAGCACCAACAGACAGAACACAGAAACCAGACAACTAGGAGACATAGAGCTGGATTAAATACAAACAGACAGACCATTACATAAACACCTAAAAAAATAAAGTAGTGTTAGCTGACCTTATTGTAAAAGTGTGTCTCAGCTTAATTTTAGTTAATAAATGATTACAAATCAGCTTGTTTTATAAAAAGCCATAAATAGGTTGCACCTGAATATAGGTCCCAGGTCATGCAAAAATGATAAAAATCCACGACCTATATTCTGGAAAATACGGTATAAGATTTGAACCAAAAAAGGGGGACATTTACCAATAAGAGATAATACTTCCCCAAATTTTCATAAATCCCTAAACTCTTTAACAACAGCATCTTGTAAACATTCATCTTTGGGCCTTTTTTAAAACCAGCACTGGGATGCAGCACTTTTTTTTTCTGCTCATAAACAAAATGACCTCACATTAGCTCACCCACAGGTTTATTCAGCTATATATGCTTAAGAAACATTTGAATGACAGGATGCAGGTAAAATATTAATTATTCAGCCCCAGCAACGGGCAGGAAAGGGCCTATCCAATGGCTTTTACCTAACCGCCCCCTAAAAGCCTCCCAAGAAAAATACCTGCATTACAGAGCCTCACTGTGGAGTAAGTGTAGTCACTATAGAAGCACTCCCAGTACCTGAATAAAATATGAAATATTGAACATAGACTGTGGGGTTTTAAGTTTATTATTTAGACCAGGAGGGTCTAATTGCACTAATGCAATGAAGTATACCTTTTTTCAAGCTAGGTAGTCATCTGGTTTCCAGGCCTCTACTTAAACCAGGATTTTGAAGGAGCACCCACATTTTCGGGAGAATGGGCTGATGGTACTGTATGTTCAAGTCAGAGACATTAATGACTTTTTAATTTATAAGTTTTGCAGACTTTAATTTTTCAGACCCAAGGGCTCTTTACCTGGAGTTACGGATGGTGAGGCTGGAACAGCTAATCTAAATGTAGAAGTTTTTGATGCAGTGAAGTATCAAACAGTCTTTATTATTTATGCATCATAACCAAACAGACCTCAAGGAGCATTTCACACTAATGTGCCATGACTTTGAAAGAAAAGGAAAATATTGCTGTGAATTTACTTTGAAAGTTTTTGAGCCTGTTCAAGTCTCAAAAAATTAGAATATCCTGAGTTTAGTTTGTTTTTGCCAATTGTTTCAGAAAGTGAACTTTATTATACATAGGAGTGAAATATGTAAAACCTTTATTTCTCGTGAATTTGATGATTTATGGTTAATAAATAATGAAAAAAAAAAAATTTACTGTCTCAGAAAATTAGAATATTCCATAGGCAGCTTTTGGTATCTTTGACAGTGTCAGCTGGTCCAAGTCTTGCTCCAAAATGAAATCAGCTTAAAGCTCATCAGCAGAAGGAAGCATGAAGTGCTCTAAAATGTCCTGCTAGATGTTGCATTGACTGTGGACTTCAGAAAACACAGTGGACCAACACCAGCAGAGGACATGGACCCAAACCATCATTGACTGTGGAAACTTCACAGTGGACTTCAAGCCGCGTGGATTCTGGGCCTCTCCACTTTTCTTCCAGACTCTGGACCCTTGATTTCCAAATCACATTAATTTCACCTGAAAAGAGGACATTGGACCAAAGAGCAACAGCCCAGTTCTTGGTCTCCTCAGCAGGTAAGACACTTCTGATGTCTCTGCTTCAGGAGTGGCTTGACTTAAATAATGAGACATTTTATTAATAATAATAATAATAATAATGTCACATTTTTGTCATCTGTGTATGTTTCCATACAAGACGAAATTTGACTCTGCATTTAACCCAATCACCACCAGGTGGGGCAGTGGGCAGCTATAGAAAGCGCGCTGGGGAGCAATTGGGATGAGGTGTGCTGCTCAAACACACCACAAGTTATGCCGTGACCGGGGTTTGAACCTGGGTCCTTCGGGTCCCAAGTCGGTTCCCCTGCCACATTTTCTGCTCATGTCTAATAATTAATCAGCTGATAAGGGTGTGACACCAGGAGTTTAAAATAATGAACCTCTTCACAATGTTATATAATACATAATATATACATAATATAATAATAATAATAATTTATTTGTATAGCACCTTTCAAACAAATGTTACAAAGGGCTTCACATTAATCAATTACATAAAACAACATCATAAATGGCATCAGAAACACAAAATTATACCAAATCAATTAAAATAGATAACAATATAAGAAAAAAAGACATACAGATATTAAATGCCTCATTAAACAAGTAAGTTTTAACTAATGATTTAAAAGAAGACAATGAAGAGACCTGTCTAATATTTAAAAGAAGAGCATTCCACAAATTAGGAGCCCTGACCATAAAAGCCCTACTTCCTTCTGTCACCAGTCAAGCTCTGGGAGTGGAAAGTAATAACAGATTTAACGATCTGAGATTCCAAGAATGGATATGGGGGTAAGAAGCTCAGATGGATATGATGGTGCAAGACCATTCAGGGATTTAAAAACAAACAATACATTTTTTTAAATCAATACTAAAAACCACAGGGAGCCAATGCATTGAGGACAGAACGGTAGTGATGTGCTGATATTCATGGGATCTTGTGAGAACTCTAGCTGCAGTGTTTTGTACTAGTTGAAGATGATTAACAGAACTTTGGGGCAGACCAGAAAATAAAGTTACAATAATCAAGATGACAGGAGACAAAGGCATGAATAAGAGTTTCTGAATCAGTTAAAGAGAGAAATGCTCTGATTTTGGCAATATTTCTAATTTGAAAAAAAAAAAAAAGCTGTTTTAGTGATGTTCTTAAAATGTTAAGAAAAACCAAGATCAGAATCAAAGGTCACCCCCAAATTTATGGCTTCACAAGTGCAGTTAAAACTAAGAACAGAAAGGAACTGAACTACTACATCCCTTTTGGCCTTGGGTCCAAACACCATCACCAGTTTTATCGTTGTTGAGTGAAAGAAAATGATCAGACATCCAGGTTTTGATGTCTGTAAGACAGAGGGTAAGTTTATTGAGTGTGGAGAGGTCTGATGGGTTAATAGCCAAATAAATCTGGGAATCATCTGCATAAAAATGAAAAGAAACATTGAATTTATGAATAACTTGACCAAGTGGTAGCATATAAATTGAAAATAATAGTGGCCCAAGAATAGACCCTTGGGACACTACAGGTAAGAGAAGCTGAACTGGAAATTACTGAAAAA
>JBBPBX010008589.1:18207-62151 GCA_038048925.1 Garcialebias charrua
ATTCACATATATCACACATTAAATTAGATTCATTTTTTTTTACATATATCACACATTAAATTAGATTCATTTTTTTTTTTAGCAATTCATTTTTTACCAGTTTCTTAAATACAAGGAATGATTTGGCTTCCTTAACATTTGTCATTTGGCATTAAGTCATTCCATAATCGTACTCCTTGAATTAAGGTAGATCTTAGGTAGATCTAGTTTCTACTTTGGTCCAAATTTCCTTGTTCTTTTTGTTCACATTCTTATAATTGTAACTATCTGTAGTAAAATAATAAAATAAAAAAACTTTGGTCCAAATTTTTGCTGTACACACACACACACACACATCGTGTTGTATATATCGTGATATATATCGTTATCGTGATATAAAAAAGTCCATATCGTGATATATGATTTTTTCCATATCGCCCAGCCCTACCTGTATTGGACATTGAACATAATCCAAGTGAAAGTTTTGCATCATTTTCAGCCCCGTTTTTGGCATCTGTATATCACATCAATATCGGTTATCGGCCAAACAAGTTTTAACATTTCGGATATCGGTCAAAAATCCAATATCGTGCATCCCTATTAAAAACCATAGAATTTTCAAGTTGGGTTGATACCATGAACTTTGCATCATTCACCAGCCAAATAAGCAAAATAACCCTCGGTAATAAAATAGTTTTTTAATTCAATTGCTAACTTGAAGTGACTATGCACAGAAGTCATGCCAGTGTTTAAACTTCTCTTTGGAGTTTTTGGTTTAATTTATTCTCAATACAACAAAGTAGTTTTTAATGGACTGAAAAAAGAAATTATTTAGAGGGATATTTTGTACAGAAATGTAAGAAAATAACTGAATTACAAGCCAAATCCTTATATTGTGGTAAAAATACTGAAACGCTAGTATTCTGTGTTCTTAATTAAGAAACAAAATATGATTGATTAAGCTGCGTTTTTATAATTAATACTGAGAATTGAGCATTAGTGTGCAAAGTGACTGGTTGTTTTCGCTTTTGTTCGGCATTGGAGGTACCGGTACACTGAGGTTGGTTAATTGACCTGTTAAGTGTAAGCTAATAAGTCACAGGTTCTGGCCATGCAGGAAGGCTGATTAAAACCTGTAGTGTAAATTAACACATGGTTCAACATTCATATAAAGCACAGTGTGTGACATTCCATAAGAGCCAGCTTTACTCGTGTGCTGGGTCTGATTTAGAAACAGCTGCTGCTCTGGCAAAACGTACAGTTTCTCATCCATATAATGTACACAAGTACAACACAATAATTAGATGTTTAGTGCTGTTGCTGTTTGGATCTGTAAGCTTAAAAATAGTTCACTTGTGTTTAGAAAAGAACTTTTATTTTATCGCTGTAGAGTTTTTGCAACATATCGTCTATTTTCAGGAGATTTAAATGTTTATATGTCTGGATAAATGTGTTGTTAAATAGCCTTATTGCTTTAATTACTTTAAATATTTAGCAATTTATCACAGTTGAAACCTTTTTTTAACAGATTTGTAGGTATTTCAAAATGCAAATAAATGCAATGGTATAGTGCAGGGGTCACCAACCTTTTTGAAACTGAGAGCTACTTCGTGGTAGGGATGCGCAATATAAACGGTACATGGTAGAAACAATAGGAATTTTGCCTACGATAGAGCTCTGTCTTCTACCGGCTAACCGCAGAAAATCAGAGTTGTCCGATTTAATCTTTACTTTTTTTAGTTTAAAACTGCATAAGTGGTGTTGTAGTGTACAATCAGAGTTGTCAGAGTTAATCGATACTTTTTTTTGTGTTGAAAACTGTGCGTAAGTGGTGTTAAAGTCTTTTCTTCGAGTGCTAAGTAGCGAAGCTATAAGCTAACTTCGTCCGGCTTGCCGTAGTGTTGCCATATTCGGACGCATGCGCAAAACGCTGCGTTCCGTCGAAAGTTGTTTTTTTTTTGTCGAAAGTTAAAGTAAGCGTTGGTCAGCTTTAGAGAAACCTGCCCTCTGATCTGTGAACAGAACGCTGTGTTGTGTGATTTTACTGCGAGACCCTCTGGTCAAAGCCACAGAGGAAACTGGTTGCCTTGTCAGCTCTCCTTAAAGCTGAAGGAGACGCCCACTAGAGCAGTGTTTTTCAACCTTTTTTGAGCCAAGGCACAGTGTTTTCATTGAAAAAATCTCGAGGCACACCACCAACCAAAATTGTAAACAAAGATACTCTGTATCCGCCTATATTAAATATATACGGTAGTCATTCTTATCAAAGTGCCTTGAATAGGAATGAAATAAACAGCTTCTCACCGCATATCAAGTACAACAGAGTCGGTGTCGTTGCGTCCCCGGTAAAAGTAAATCCAAACGAAATGTAACTCTCACTGTACTGTTTCGAGCTCACGGTATCTTCTGATATCCACTTATACTAAGGCCTACATCTGGGTCAGAATTTGGTCCAGGGACCAGATCGGAGTTAGTATTTTTTCTTATCAAAAACTTTTCCATCACTGTCGTAGTCTTGCTAGCAGCTAGCTAGAATGTAATGCTGTCACTGCTACATGTCACGTTCATGCATCACTACTTTTCTTGTTTTAATGTGCAATGCTATGTTCCATACTGCCATCTATCTAGCGATAAGTAAATTACATGATTACGCCGCAAGACACCACTACAGCACAGACATTCGAAAATGGCATATTATTAGATAATTAATTTGTTTAAAAAAAACCTTTTTAGACCAGTTAAGTGAAATTGGATAATTTCCGTGGAACACCTGACGATCACTCGCGGCACACTAGTGTGCCACGGCACAGTGGTTGAAAAACACTGCACTAGAGGGTTGGAGGGTGAAGTGTTTTCAGTGTAAAATGCTGCTCTGTTACTGTTCATTTCTTAAGTGACAATATTGGAAACTGTTAAGAGTTAACAACATATTATTTAGTTTAAAACTTATGGCTAAAACTACACAAGATATATTTTGCACTGTTTTGCACTACAAGAAAGAAGCCTAATGCTTGAGTTGTTAATTATTTAAAAACTCTCTGGACCTAGTAGTGAAATTTTCTTAATAGAGATTATTTTGTGGTATAGCAGTTTTCAAAATAAATTATGGCAAAAGGACACCCTATGCTTTTTTTTCCATTCCTATTGCAAGTTTTATACCAAAAACATATCGCGATATATATCGTTATCGCCACCCTTCACAATACATATCGGGATATGAATTTTAGGCCATATCGCACATTCCTACTTCATGGATACGGAGTCATACAAAGGGCACCAGTTTGATAAACTCTTCGGAAATAACAAAGCGTAAATTGAAAAAAGGTATAATAAACATATTTTTAAGAACATATTTTTAAGATAGACATTTTAAAATATATATAAATACAAAAAAAGAATAACAACTGAATAAAATGAAATTTTAAATGCAGCTTAGTAGTAGTGAGTTGTGCTATTTTTAGAACAGGTCCGAGGGCACCTCAAATGTCCTTGGGGGCGACCGGGTGCCCGCGGGCACCGTGTTGGTGACCCCTGGTATAGTGTATTACATTATTGTTTAAACACTTATAAGGACTGTTTGAAGAACAGCGTTAACAATGACTGGCTGATGGAATTCAAATTACCTTCATGTCATATGGGCAAATACTCCATGCCCTAAAAATATGATTATTAGTGACATTCAAATCTGAAATCATCCATTCATCCATCTGTTTTCTTTACCCGCTTCTCCTTTGCGAATTGCAGGGAGCTGCCCATCTATAGCAGTCACTGTGAGAGAGGCAGGGGTACATCCCGGACATGTTGCAAGTCCCTCAGTGACACATAGAGAGAAACAACCATTCAACCATTTAGACTTACACCCACAACACCTTGGGACAATTTAGAGTTACCAATGAACCTAACATGCATGTTTTTGGTCTGTGGGAGGAAATCCGAAGTACATGAAGAACATGTAAACTCAACCCAGAAAAGCCCCAGGCGGGAGGAGAACCTGTGACCTTCTTACTAAGAGGCGACAGCTCTAACCACTGCGCCGCCATGCTGCCCAATTGGAAATCAATAAAGTCATTTTCACTCAGTTCAGATTCTATTATAAAGCAGCCCGGTTGTGGTGGCCCAAAGATCAGCCCTTTTCCCGCTTCAAACTGTCGGCATTTCCTTTAGTGTTCTTTTGTTCCACTAAAATCACCTCTGCCAGTCATTTATGTTCGAACAATTATTTTAAATGCCGTGAGGAATAGTTTTCCTGGTGACATTTTTATAGCTCAAATTTGACAGAGTAGCGTCGAGGTGGTTTTCATTAACCACTTGTAGTGTACACAAATTGTGCTCTCACTGTAAAACAGCTGTTTTACAACCATGAGAGGGAGCTGCGTGTGAGAGAAGGCGAGCTTTTACACGACTTTCATGGATCGGCTTCCATTAGAAAGAGTGCTGCTGCTGTTTCTGCCTCATTAAGATCAAATTATCTGTAATTAGCAGCTCAGATGTTTGATCATACTGTTTTAGACACAAGTTGTAGTGAGGAGGGAAAGTGGTGTGGATGTACAGGCACACCATAGTTTTCTTATGATTTACCATGTTAATATTTAACTTTATTGTGTGAATAGATTGAAAACATTGACTCTTCTAGCTTGTAGGCTCAGCTAGTGCTGATAGCAACATGTCATATTAACATGTATTGTTGTTGCTCCTGAAGGGCATCCATCATGTCTAAAGTTCTCCGAAGACTTAACCTTGAATGTGAAGAGATTAAGGTGGCAGTGCATTGAATGCAAAACCTGCAGCTCCTGTCGAATACAGGGAAAAAATGCTGTGAGTATATTAACACTCCATCTTTAGTGCTGTATATCCCATTCTGTGGATCCCAGTGATTTGTAGAGATTTGTAAACACGCTCGTGTGCACAATTGGACTCATTTTTCTAAAATAAGTTGAATGACAGTGGTGTTGCATGTATGTGATTGGGACTTCTTTTCCTTTACACGTTCCTGCTGTTCCTTTTCAGGATGAGATGCTGTTCTGCGATTCATGTGATCGAGGCTTCCACATGGAATGCTGCGATCCGCCGCTTTCAAGAATGCCAAAAGGTGAGGTGTTTACACTGTCTGGCTTCTCTGCTTCTTCCCTTCTGCTGTCAATTCAAAGCCTTTTCTTCACAGACGACCGTTTGGGGCTGTCACTCAGCACACAGAAAAGCACCAGTGGCTTATTTGGGGCTTTGCATGCATATCAAATTATTTCAGCATCCCTAGGGAGATTTTCTTTATCTCTGTATTACAGTACTGACCCTACAGCAAGGTTGGTAATGATGGTGCTGGTACTGTAATAGAGTATTTGGCAGGCAGTTCATACAAGTCACATAGCTTAGGTCAACAAGTTGACATGAAGTCTATTTTGGTGGTCAGAGAATAATTGACCGTGTTTTTCCTATGGATTTTCACTTTGTGCTGACTAATTGATTGTCATTGTGAGCTGGTGGGATTCTCGCCAACGCTTTGTATTAAAGGAAATGCTTCAAATGACTGTACTGTATGTCCTCTCAATTGATGAACCCACCAAAAACGTTACACTCTCTCTGCTTGGACGTCATCCAGGAACCTGGATCTGCCAAGTCTGCAGGCCAAAGGAGAACGGGAAGAAACTGCTGCACAAGAAGGCCGATGAGATCAAACGTCGATATGCAAAGCCAATTGGAAGGCCGAGAAATAAGCTCAAACAAAGAATGTGAGCGAGCAAATCTTTTCCAAACATCACCAGAAGTGATTTTCTGTCTCTCTTGCGCTTCTACAACAAGCTGTTTGGTTCTTGTCCCAGCAGGTCTGTAACCAGTGGGGATGGCTCCATGGTAGCACTTGCAGGAAGGGGGTCACCTGGTAGGGGTCAAAAGAGTACCGTCTGTTCCACACCTTCATCTGGTCATGCTGCATCTGTGACGGACGCCAGAGACAGATTGACTGTTGCAGACCCTTGTTGTGCGGTCAACGCCACCCAATTCACCTCTTCCCCTCCCACCACCTCTCCCTCCCTCACGCCCACCTCCACCCCAGCCACACTTACTGTTAACAAGAAAACCAAAGGGCTTATTGATGGGCTTTCCAAATTCTTTACCCCTTCCCCTGTGGGCCGTCGCTTGCGAGCTGTAGCCATAGAGTCGCCCTCCAAACAGTTAAGCTCTAAAGACAAGGGTCCGCCCAAACTGTCCACTTCGCCAGAGCCGTTTGCCTTTGCTGCTGATGCCTCTCAAACGATAACCCCTCCATCTTCTGCACTTCTTCCCACTTCCACATTGCCAGGACTTAGCCCCCCCTCGCAGGTGTCCAGCGGCTCCACTTCTGCTAATTCGCCGCAGAGCTCTTCCAGCCAGTCTAGTGTTCCTTCCCTGAGTAGTCTCTGCAGTAGCAGCCAACTGAAGGGACTTTTCGACGGACTCTCTCACATTTTTACTACTCAGGGACAGTCGCGGAAAAAGAGGCTACCAAGCTACGCACCACCTAAGCGCAAGCAGGATTTGTCCAAAACGGGGCTGCAGTGCCTTGGAAAGAACGAGTTTAGTAGAAATAGGTTACACTCCTCATCAGCTGGGCCCGGCCGACCCAGAGGAACCCCTTTTAAGATGGTCAGTCATTTCAAATGTAACCCTTTCCTTAAAAATCACAGGACTCTAGGCAGGCTGAAATATAGAGTGAGCCCTCAGAAGGGAGCCCCCTCACCAGGAAAGGCAGACTTGACAGACGGAAGAATTAAGCCTGAGAATAATCATGGTAAGCAAGGCTTAAAATACCAGCCAAGACCTGCGTCTCCACACCTTTAAGCTTCTTCTTTTTATTTTAAAGCTTGACACGCGCAGTTTTTTTTTTTTTTTTCAAACCTGAGGAGACATCTTGAACATTCTAACAAGCTACTAATCCTTTTCCTGGTTTGAATATTTTTTTAGTTAACAGTTTAGTTGCGTTTTGACTTGGCTGTGAAGTCTACGTGGCTTCCATCTTCTTGCCCGTTGGCTTTTTGTCATAGTGCATGGCCCACTAACCCCCTCATGCTGCTCCTTGCTCTGTCCTTGACACTCTCCAGTAGTGTGCACACTGATCACCACATATTAGGAACTGTAGTCACATTGCGCTCTTTCCCATCCCACCATTGCTCTTAAAGTCACTGTCTCTTCTTAACCTCACTCTCACTGGTCATTAGACATGTCCAACCCGGTGATTCAGCCACCCAAGTTGACTCAGAGCTGACATGATGATTATACCCAGAATTGCTCTAACCCTTGCATTTTACTGTCTTCAAGAATGAAGTCTGAGCATAAAAAACACAGAAAATAACAAGGTGATTCGTGTTTCAAGAAGTTTCAAACAAAGTCCTTCTCAGACTTTAAATATGCCAGCAGCACATATCCATAAATATGCTAACGACACATCATTTCCACTTATAATGGGTTTTTATTTTGGTGGTTAAGTCACGGTGTTGATGTCTTTCATAAAATTACTGCCTGCTTTCCAACATTAGTTGCTTTTCATGTCGACACTCGCTCCCTCCACTGCATCTGCTTCTTAATTCATGGGAAACTGTCTTGGTGGATGACTAAGCACATGAAAGCGGTTATGCAATTAGAGTGATTTAGTTTTACTTCATTACATCAGGGATTTTAATATAAACATGCAGAGATGATACATTATGAAATTCCTCAGAGACTCAGCCTCAAACAGACTCGGCAGCAGCACTCACAATATAAGCACATTAGCATAGAATGCATTTATGAGATTATTCAGCCACTGCTGCTTGAAACAGGCTGGTGTTTATGTGCTTGTCTGATGTGTTGTTGTTGTATTGTTGTGCCTGTAACAGGCCACAACATGGAGCTGCATGTGAAGCAGGATGTCCAGGCAGAGTGTGTGGCCATGTTGAGTGACCACGTGACAGAGGAAGACACTGAGACGTTCACACGGGTCCAGGAATTTGCTGCTCAGGTGAGGAAACGGTGTGAACAGGTTAAACCTGAAGTGATAGAAGATATCAAGGACAGTAGCTATGTTTACACGGACATAAGTAATCGGATTAAACGGCCATTCGGAATAATGCGTCATGTAAACGCCTCATTCGGATTATTCTTTGTTGATTCAGCTCGATCCGAAAGAATTTGTGATTAAAATGAGACAGGTGGTTTAGGCCGATTCATAATCCAAACAGTGTGCATGTAAACACTTAATCTGTTCATTTTTTTCCGATTGTGGAAAACTGACCTGACTGTGCATGTGCAACCTATGTCTACCTCATGCACTTCTGTCTGGCTAATGCTAATAATATTAGCTTGTCGGGGAAGCAAAATTGGTCGGTGAGCGACACAACATTTCTACTAGAAACTTTGAAAGAGCTCAAAATGACATGTAAACGATACATTTGAATCATTTAATCTGAAAACATTTAAATCCGGTCAAAAAAAATTGCGCGTGTAAACATACTGTAGCTAAAATTTAAAAAAAGGCGTTCAATACAGAAACAACTGGACTTTATTTGTACTCCCACTCTCTGCTCTTTGAATTGAGAAAGCTCTTCGGATGAGAAACAAAACGTCTTCTGTTACAAATAAAGTCCAGTTTTTTCTGTATTGAACGCCTTTTTTATTTTATTTTATCATGTCCTGGATGACTGAGAATCTTCACCAGCATACTGTAGCTACTGTAAGATGACATGAGAAACAGCATTTGCAAATAGGAATGTTACAGAATTAAAAACAAGGCCTTAGTATTTGTCTTTTCAAAGCAGATGAAAACTTTTATCACCACTCTACCCTTTTGTAGTATTATGAAAACTAAAAATAAGTACAAATGAAGAAAATATATAAACCTAACCTATTCATAAAATATTAAAATAAACTCAATTGCACAATAAATGCACTCCCTGTAGACCGATTTTTGTATTAACCTACAATATTTTTCTGAATTGCTCTCATTAGTTGACCTATACAACTGTAATGCATGATTAAATGTGTATATTTATCGTTTCAGTAAACATAATTCACATTGGTTTTTTCTACTCTTTACATTATTTAGTCAATAGTTGTTGAATGTCAACAACAAAAAAGGGCTTAGAATAAACAACTGCGACATCAGTTATACCCACAGAGGAACACACATTCTTGTTTTTAGATTATCACAAGGTATCAGTATTTTTGCAACAAAACATTATGATTTAAGTGACCAGTTTTGGACAGAACTGTCATATCTTTCATTTTCACACGGGAATTTTAAACCACAGTCTTGACATGAATTGCACTGATGCAGTTATTGTAATTTTTTTATAAGAGACACTATAATTTATTTGGGTCACACTAGTTATCTACTGTATTTGCTTTTGTAAAATCCCACAGAAAACTGGATCTCTGATAAACACAGAGTTTATGCGATGCCCCTCCGTCATTGAATTTGGGAAGTATGAGATTCAGACCTGGTACTCTTCACCGTACCCCCCTGAATACTCGAGGTAATATTCACAAATTTTTCCCCAATCAAGCTGTTTATATTTTCTTCCTTTTCACTACTAAAAAAAACTTTCACTCTGAAGTACAAACTGCAGCTCTTTGTTTTTCCTTTAACAGATTACACAAGCTTTATCTGTGCGAGTTCTGTCTGAAGTACATGAGAAGCAAAAACATTCTCCTGAGACACAGAAAGAAGTGTGGCTGGTTCCATCCGCCAGCCAATGAAATCTACAGAAAGGACAACCTTTCTGTCTTTGAGGTCAGCTCTCTTTTACAGCAATAGAGCAATAACTGTATGCTGCATGAGATCTCACCAATAAATGAGCTCCAGGATAAGGAGGAGAAATACTCTGATTGAACAGTGTCCCTTTGCTCTTTCTTTCTGCGTTTAGGTTGATGGAAATGTCAGCAAACTGTTCTGCCAAAACCTCTGCCTGTTAGCCAAGCTTTTCCTGGATCACAAGACCTTGTATTATGATGTGGAGCCTTTCCTCTTCTACATACTTACAAAGAATGATGAGAAAGGTTGTCATCTTGTGGGCTATTTCTCCAAGGTATGAATTACATAGTGATTTTTATGGGAAACGAAGGATTACCACACATCAATTTTGAACGATGATGCAGACAGAGGAAAAACCTCGCTGTAATTTGTCTGTTTTTGCAGCAAGGATTTTAAACTTATATCCACAGCAGTGCCTAAACGATGAGCTTATTAAGCTGAATTGTCAAGCCAAGCGCATTTGTTGGTTTGAGCTTTTTTTTTATTTTTTACTTTTGAAAGATTTGAAGCTTTTCTCTCATTTACATAAGTGTAAATAGACAGTTTAGGATTCTTTAACGCAAGAAAATATCACAATTTCCTGGCAAGATAAATAGAATAATTTCTAAACAGATTTGTTGCTAATGACCGTAATCATTAGTTGCAGACCTAATTCTCACACAGTGGTACATTTAAAGTGAAAGTCATTACCCTGTGTGTATGTGCACAGCTTAAAGACAAGGACAATGGCAGGTGCAGTAAATTGCCGGCTTCAGCAGAGCTCTGACATACTTGATCTGTTTCTCCTTCCCTCAGGAAAAGCTTTGCCAGCAGAAGTACAATGTCTCCTGCATAATGATTATGCCTCAGTACCAAAGGCAAGGATTTGGAAGGTTCCTTATTGATTTCAGTAAGTTCTTTAAAGCTTTTTCAGACCACCAGAATCACTGTTTTTTCATTGTTTTTATTGTTCTTTACACCGATAATTTCAGATTAAAGGGTGGATTTGCAGCTTGTGGCAAGGTGCTGTTATTTTGTTAAGCCATTGAAAGGGTCTAATCAAGAGCATTCATGTACAGCGCTTGGCAATCACAGATGATTAGGTGTAAGCAACAACATTCTGGCTGTTTTTATTATTCGGTAACTACCCGGTAGTAGTATTTTACTTGAAAAGCTGTTGCTATAGAAAATGCCCCCAATTTTCTCTTCCTGACTTGTGACGAGGTGTAGAAGCTGCTTTTATGTTTTGGTGTAGTAACACGCAGCACATATAGCATTTATAGCCTGCGGTTCACTTAAGAAAACAGTTGCTGCCTTGAGTGGATTTCTGTGTTTAGGCGGGCGTTTTATTTTTGTCAGTGTAGGCATTTTTATTATTTTTGAGTCGTCTCTTTGTCGACTTTGTGCACGAGGAAGAAAAAAGGAGGGAAGTGAGCACAGGGAGGGCGGGCGGTAATGGAGCATTTGATTTCCTGTTCACTTTGGGAGCCATTGAGACACAGAGATGCGAGAGGATCTGTGATATTGAGAGTGTGCAGATAACAAAGACGGGGATTAAGGGAGATTGAACACAGCTGAGTTCTGAGCTCTTTGAAGGCTTTATTGGAAAATGTAGCTCTGGAGCTGGAAGTTGTTTAGATTAAGATTTTCTGTTATATTGGATTGTTTTAGAAGAACATTTTGTCTCAGGTAGCTCTGAGAGCACATTGTTAGTGTATGTATGTACGTTTGTTTGGGAAACGTTCCCTTTTCATATCCTAACTCCGAAGTCTCTTAATGGCTCGTTTGTTTTGATGTATGACAACGAATTGGAAAAAAAACCAAACAGTTTTGATTAAATTTGATTTAATAATCATTGCTGTTTGTTTTCAGAAGCTCATTTTCTTAGCTGTTGTAATAAATATTGTTACTGGAATATTATGCATTCACTGTTTGGTGATTATATTTGCTTGTTTGGTTTTTGGAGTGGGAGCCCATTAAAAGGTATTAATTGATGCCATGTCTCTTGTAATAGATGACCTTTGATGGGGCTGTCATAAAGCTAATTACACTCACATATGTATTAGTATTCGTTATTTCTCTTGTTTGTTTTCTCTTGTTTGTTTAGTCTCCTGTGAGAAATGACATTCAGCTGCTTCTCCGTTTCACTTTGTCTCTGTTTCCTCTTTGCTTCCCTCTTTCATCCTCTTTTGTTGCCCTTGCCAGCTTGTATCATGGCTTCTGACAGAGGTTGAAAGAGTGGAAAGCTGATTGCCTTTCCTCCCTTTTATACTATTTGAAGGTGAATCCCAACAATGGCTTGTTGTCACATCCTGACATGAATATCTAAACCAAAAAGGAACGAGTTGCGATCTGAAATAACCCAGCTGCAGCTTACAGCTTAACTAAAGCATTTTTGTTGTTGTTTTGTTTGAATCGTGTCTTTTTAGGTTACCTTCTCACCAGGCGAGAAGGACAAGCTGGCTCCCCAGAGAAGCCGCTGTCAGAACTGGGTCGCTTATCCTACCTGGCATATTGGAAAAGTGTCATACTGGAGCACCTTTATAAGCACTCAGATAAACACATCAGTGTTAAAGGAATAAGCAGGGCCACGGGGATGTGTCCACATGACATTGCCACTACTCTCCAGCAACTCGGCATGATTGACAGACAGGATGGCAGGTCAGTTTCCGAGCCTTAGTCTCCTTCTTTGCCGCTTCTGTCTGCTGTCTGACTTATCCAGGCCAGGGAGTATTTTTAACAGCATATCCATTAATGCTGCTGAATATTGACAGAAGTAAGTCAGGTTAAGTACCCCCAAGGACACGGAGCACCTGGGGTCCCAAAGAGCTCATCTTTGTGCTTGGATTTAACCACACATCCACTTCTCTGCGATGAATGGTGCCTGCTTCGGGTGTGGATGTGCTGCTAATTCATAAGCCTTTTATTCTCTTTATGTCACAGGGTCGTGTTGGTCCGAAGAGAAAGATTGATTCAGCGCCACGTGGAGATGCTGAGGGCTAACCCACGTAAAACTGTGGTGGACCCAGACGCCTTGCGCTGGACTCCTTCCATTACTCTGAATGCTGTCCTTTCTGAGGAGGAGAGGGAGGCAGAGATGGATGTGGGTTTCATTTTTTTTGTTTACACCTACCGGTACCTAAAGCATCATTAGTGGATGTTTGATTAGCTGAGGCCAATCAATGGACAATCATTCTTGCTTTAACCAGAATGTTGTGCAAAAATTGTCCTAAATCAGTTCATTGCATAAATAATGGTAATGAATATACCATATAATTCAATCTTTCAAACAGAAATGCTTTTATTATGACAAACCAACAACCAGTCAGGACACTGCTTGGAAACCTGCACTGATTAATTTGTTGTGACGTTAATTCCAATCTCTCGTTTTCCCATTAGCCTCTCTGCACTTGTGTTTTGTCCGTGCACGCTCCTTTCCCAGAGATAATGCGTCTTGTCCATTTAATTAGCAGGCTGAGCGGCTAAAGGAGCAGGCTAGTTGTTGGGAGAAGGAGAGAGATGGCTACATGATGACTCACGGTGGCAGGCAAACGCTCACCAAGGTCCACTGCAAGATTCCCTACAGGACGTACGAACGCCGCCCCGCTCCCCCCTGGTCAAGGCGCATCCAGCAGTCGGAGGCAGTGAGTGATGATGAAACTGATGACGACGACGATGACTTCGATGGCTCACCCCCCATCTTGACAAAAGCCCATGCAATGCTTGCAGCCAAGAGAAAGGTGACTTAGTGTTTATTCATTCAACCTTTATTTCGTCAGGTTAATCTCATTGAGCCTCGAGGACTCAAGAGCGACCTGCTACAAACTAAAGAATGATGACAACAATAACAGTAGAAATTTCCTTAAACAATCAACAATAGACAAACATAAGAGAGAAATACAGATTTTTTTTTTTTTTTTACAAATTAAAACAAAATATCAAAGTATCAAAACATTATAAGGTAAATGTAAAAAATCAGAAACAGGAACATATCTGCATTGTTTTTGTTTATGTACTTTTTCTGTCTACATGGAGAGTGCAGCTTTTGGTTCTACAATAAAGTGAAACTGCACGTAAATCTAAATATTTTCTCTTATTTAAGACCCTGTTGTTTACTTGAGTGTGAGAGAAAGGTTTGATAAATATTCATAGATTTGGTGAAGGGTTCAGTAGCTTCCTCCTGTCATCTGGAGCTTCCCCTGTGTGCCTGCAGCAGTAGATAATGGATTGTGTTTTCACTGCTGGTGTCGAGACTTTGCCGGCTAAACCTTGTACTATTGTCAGTGGTCATGGTTAATTTACGCCCTCTTGTGTGCTCCTTGCATCTGCTCCATCTATATGGCACTGCCCCCTTGTGCTGCAGATAATACTACAGCTGGCTGCGTGATGTCAGAGAGATCTATGTGGAAACCAGAAAAAGATTGATACTGGGTGTATTTAGTGCATTACTTACAGTATTGATTTCACATTGTGCTTGTGAGGGGTTTCAAAAAGGAAAGCGGTCGAGTCGTACGCAGCTGGTGGGAGACTACTTGAGAATGTAAAATATAGACTGTGGTCTCTGCTTGTCTCATTTGTGGTTTTCCACACCAGGCTGCCGTGCTTCAATATTTAGTCTTGCAGTGGGTTTTTTAAACATTTAGCACAGAATTCTGAATGAACCCCTGCCATATTCTCATGGAGGTCATCCACCTAGTGCCCCAGTTTTAGGCCTCAATACTCGACTGTGAAGGAAAGTTTCATAGTTTTTTCTTTTCTTTGCCTTTCAGAGCACTGCTGTTCTCAAGAAGAGAGGCCGTAAAAGGAAGCGAATCAACAGCAGCGTCACAACAGAGACCATCTCTGAGACGACAGAGGTGCTGAACGAACCGTTTGACAACTCGGATGATGAACGGCCCATGCCCCTGCTGGAGCACACCTCCAGAATGGGTGAGATGGAGGAAGATGATGATGATGAGTACGAAGAGAAGACGACACTAATGTACAAGACGTCAAGTATACCAATAAAACGTAGGAGAGGTCGCCCAAGACTTGAGAAAAATGCACAGAAATACAATGTTGAGCACTGGAATGAAGGTATTTCTCTTTGCAAATAATTATTTACGCAAAAACTTTTGGCGTTGCCTTTAAAATATATTTGTTGCAGCAGATTGTTTTACTTCAATGGCACACAATATATTTATTTATTATGTATTGTTTTCTATTTGCAGGCTCTAACATAGTCTCCAAGAGACCCGGCAGACCCCGTCCAGTGAAGAGGAAGAAAGGCTGGCCCAAAGGGCTTAAACGCGGCCCTCCTAAATGGAGACTAAAGAAAGAACGAAAGATGGGCTTCAAGCTGAACCTCTACACCCCCCCTGAAACACCGATGGAATCGGAGCAGCACCACATTCGCACTGAAGAACCAAAACAAGAACCAGACCAGGATGTCAGTTCAGATGAAGGCACACAAGTCCGCAGAGGCTTGGCTAGTCCAGGTTTAATGCAGGAGGGGCTCAACTCTGAGCCCCCAAGTCCTGCTGAGCACGGCTCCCAGACGTCGAGCTCCCCTGAGGGATCACCCGTAGCATCGCCGGCGTGTTCCCCTGCCCTGTCCGTTGATCCTGAGTCGCCCAGGCCCGTGGACCGAACGGACTCACCGGAACCCCCCGAGGACGACCAGCAGGAATGTGGACATGATCAGGACTCACCAGCCAAAGATGTGGAGCTCAGTACTGAGGGTGCTGCGTCACTGAAGAACGAAAAGGATGACGATGAGGAGAACAGAGTTCAGACAGAGGATCAGGAGAATGACGACGAAGATGAAAATCGTAGCAAAATGCCAGCACCTGAAAGCAGCGCAGATGAGTCGAGGCAAAGTTTAAAAGACATACCAAAATACACCCAACCTTTTTTAGCTCAAGAAGAAGACGACAACAACAACGGCTCTGAGTTGAGTCAGCAGGTTGGTAAAGAACTGTGTAGTGACAAAGAACCAGTTACAGCTGCAGCAGACATGCAGGATGCAACGGAAAGTACAGAGACGGCACGTCCACCTGAAGCTGCGGCAGTCGCCTCGATCGCGGCTGCAGACTCCGATAATCCTGCAGACTCTGAGTCTGAGGAGGAAAGCACACCCAGCCCTCGTCCAAATCAGACACCTCTTCTGCCTGCAGGGAATCCTAAAACCAGTCCCATGCTGGGAGAGGATCACCCCGTGTGCACGGAGATCGACTCAGAGACCGTTCAAGCTGTTCAGTCCCTGACGCAAGAAAGCGAGGGAGAGAGTGTTTTCCAGGACTGTGTGGAGAGCCAGGAGCCCTGCAGGAGTCTGCGGAGCTACGCCCACGTTGCCCAGAGCCCTCAGCTCACTTCACTGGACGACTGCCCTCAGTCCAACCACAGCAGCCCCCTGTCCTCAGCGCAGTCCCACCCCAGCCAGTCTGTACGCTCTGTCAACAGCCCGGCGGTCTCCATACTCGAGAGCGGCTACACTCAGATCAGCCCTGACCACAGCGCCATCTCGGTGCCCTCGCTCCACAACATGGAGACAAGTCCCATGATGGATGTGCCGTCGGTGTCGGATCACTCCCAGCAGGTGGTGGACAGTGGATTCAGCGATCTGGGCAGCATTGAGAGCACCACAGAAAACTACGAGAACCCCAGCAGCTACGATTCCACCATGGGGGGTAGCATCTGTGGCACAGGCCCCTCCCAGAACAGCTGCTCGTATGGCACCATCACCCCCAGTGGTCTGCCCCAGAGCAGCTGTGCCGTGAGCCAACAAATGGCCGCCGTTAACCCCGGCGGCTGCGGGATGATTCAGCAGAACAGCCTGAGCTCGCCGACGCACTGCAACGTCAAGTCGCCGCAGGGCTGCGTGGTGGTGGAGAGGCCCCCCAGCAACAGTCAACACAGCCAGCGCAGCCAGCACAGTCAACACAACTCCCACGGCAGGCACGGTCCACACAATCAGCACAGCCAACACAATCAGCTAACCCAGCATAGTCAACACAATCCTCACAACCAGCACGGTCACCACCACAATCACCACCCGCAGCACAATCAGCTCAGCCAGCACAATCAGCACGCTCAGCACAGCCTTCACAGTCAGCAACAGTCCATGGCTCAGTGCGCCATACCCCCCAACTTCACCACCGCCATGCAGCTGGCAGACATTCCCGAGTCTGGCAACCCCAACTTTGCACTCTACGAGAGGCTCAACCACCAGGGGGAGTACGGCGGTGCGCACTACTCTCAGTCGTCTGGTCTGAGTCTGGCCAAGCTGCAGCAGTTCACCAACACGTTCATCGAGCACCCCCACTCCCTGCCCTTCAACCACTCCGCTTCACACCCCATCACATCGTATGCAAACACGCCTTCGCTCTCCTCGCAGCACTCCAGTCTAGTGTCGTTGTCCCAGACCCCACACAGGGTCTCCAACCCACAGGTGCAGGCCACCATGACCCCTCCCCCGAATCTCAGCTCGCCGCCACACATGATGCTGCAGCCCAACATGGGCATCCCGTCGTCGCAGCGGATGCCCCAAATGACATCGAAGACTCACATCTCCGCACGCTCCAAGTCCGCCTCGTTGTCCCACCACCAGCAGCAGATGTACTCCCGGCCGGCACAGACTGTAGCCATGCAGGCGCCATCCAGGACGCTGGCCGCCATGCCACGCATGAACATGAGCATGAACATCATGCCGGCGCCAGGCTACAATGTCAACTCCATGAACATGCCCTCCCTCAACGCCATGAACGGCTACAGCATGAGCCAGCCTATGATGAACAGTGGCTACCATGGCAACCATGCCTACATGAACCAGTCACCCCAGTACTCTATGCAGATGGGCATGATGGGAACACAGCCATACCCCCAGCAGCCCATGCAGGCTCCGCCACATGGCAACATGGTGTACTCTCCAGCTGGTCACCATGGTTACATGAACACGGGCATGTCCAAGCAGTCCCTGAAAGGGCCTTTAATCAGGCGATAGCTCTCCGCAGGACTGAGCTGCTTCTTTCTCACGTGCATTTGGACGTTTGTACGATGCCCAGATCAGGCCTTGTGTTTTTTTTATTTTCCTCTGACAGTGTCTTTATTTTTTGTTTGTTATGTTTTATTATTACTTAAAAACCAGCAGCAGCACTTGTAAAGAATGCAAAAATGTTCATCGATGAGTTAACTTTAAAGCTAACGTTAAAAAAAGAAGGTATTTTTGTTCCTCCTGATGGGAAGCCTTACATCGTTACGATGAAAATCTATTTAATTAGTGTTAGTGTCTCTGATGTGTCTTTAGTCCAGACGGGTTCAGAGCTCAGACGTAGAGATTTCATCAGCGCTCTTGCAGTTGTGTAGCAGCCTCAACTGAAGCCATTAAATGCTACAAGTGGAGGTAGTGGCTGTTTGAACCTGTTCAGTGTACCTGTCTAACAGTGCTGACATTTAGTTTGTACTATACTCATGCCTTTGTATATTTAAATTATTGTACTTATTTTGTAAAGTGACAAAAAGCATGCTTCAGTCTCTGTTGGTGACAGTGCATTTGAGTAGTACTGTACAAGTGTTGTGCTTAATAGCAAGCCATTAAAAAATATCTGGCCTTTATTAGGTTTCCCTCCACAGGGACAAAAATGAAACTATATTTTGTTAAATCTAATGTAAAAAAAAATGTAAACTTAGTCTTGTTTTCTGTTTGGTTTGAGAGGTTTTATTGCTATGTATGTATAATTCTGAAGCCTTTTGTAACAAATCTCCTCAAGGCAGCTTTCTGTTTAATAAAGCAGACTGATTTCTGTCGGAACATAAGAAAGTATATCTCAGTGTTTGTACCCTGAAAATTCTAAAACATTTCAGAATATCAAGAAGTGTGGCAGAATTTTAAAAGAATTAAAGGATTATAATGATGAAATAACAATAAAGATATAAATTTAGTCCAAAGTCAATATTTTACATAATGCCTTTAAAAGCTACGTTTTCATTCCATCTGTAGATTTGTTTTCTATCTTTATAAAATGTGGGATTTATATTTTACCGAATTGTAGAAGAATAGCCTGTGAATAGACCAAACTAAGCTAATGGATTGCATGTAAAACGCAACTTGTATTTGTTTGTTTGTTTTTTTGTTTGTTTGTTTTTGTTAATATTGCTCTTTTGTAGCCTTTGTACCTGTACAGAGTTGCTGGTAAGAACAAGAGGGAAATATCTGGCTATGTGCACTAGAGTCGAACAGAATGACATTCTTGTATTTATGACTTTTTCTCCTTTTGTCAGTCACTTAAAATGCTGTACATTTTAGCATAAGAATAAATTATGATTGACCATGTACTTATGTGCTTATTCTCATTTGATTTGAAACATTCATTGCCATAGATTTTAAGTATTACAAATATTAAGGTATATTAGTCTCAACTTAGCTAAGGTTTGTTCCTTTAACCTTTGACATCTCAAGGTTTTGTCTGGGAAAAGTACCAAAACAAGAATTCTGCGAGTTCTCATGCGATGTCGCTCAGATAATGTGATGATCAGTGGCGATTGTAGCCTCTTTTTGTGGTGCTCCATCACCCCTACATTTTAATTAGCACCCCTGAAAAAAAATCATTACAATTTTGTAAGGAAACAGTTCTCAAACCTTAGCTTCACCAACATTGAATAAATTTGCAATAAGTATGGAATAATGGATGACACAAATGGGCCGGTAAAGTCTATGATTTTTTGTTGTTGCACGAGTCGGACCCTTGATGCCACCTGTCAATCAATCCAGCAGGCTTGACAGCAACTGACCAATCGGTAATCTCAATTTGCCCCAAAGTGAAACACCCCTTACCTGCAGTGGGGTGGGGGGTGAGAGAAGTGAAGTAAGCTCTATTCACACAAGGAGAGCTGTTGGTCAGGCTCCTTCTTGTGCTGCATTCTCTAAAATAGTTATTGAATCAAGTGTTCTACAATAGTTATTGAATCAAGTGTTTACTTATGTAGGTGAACGTAGATGTTTAACAAAATACAGGTAGTCCTCGACTTACGGCGGAGATCCGTTCCTACGCAGCGGCGTAAACCGAATTCCGACGTAAGTCGGAACATACGTACATACTGCACCATATGCATGTATAGTACAGGTAGTCCCCGACTTACGAGCGAGTTCCGTTACAACGAGGTGCTCGTAACACGGAAATCTCGTGATTTGGAACGGCCGCCACGTGTCTCGTAAGTCCGGAATTTCGCTCGTAAGTTGGAACGGTTTTGCTAGCGCGACTACAAACACTCGTTTTTCATCGAAAAACTGCTTATGAGTGCATAAAAATGATCGGAAACGTGTGTCCACATGTTTAGCTAACGAACTGTGGTGAAAAAACACAGAAAACTCAGTATTTTTTGCGTTTTTTCCAAAAATACGCCAGCTCTTAAGTCCGGAACCTCGTAAGTTAGAGCGCTCGTAAGTCGGGGACTACCTGTACTCTATTACCAAGCACTAAGCCTATCCTAACACAGTACCCTACATAATTATCAAAAAACTTACATTTGGGAGCCATAATGAAGGGAAAAAAGAGTTAATTTCCTACTGGGATGCTGGTGAAGCCGTTTCCTCCATCCCTCCTCTGTATTCTCCATTCGTTTACGACGTAAAACCGCCGTCCAGCTCGGTCCATCCTCCGTATTCGTTTACGACGTAAAACTGCCGTCCAGCTCGGTCCATCCTCCGTATTCGTTTACGACGTAAAACCGCGTTCACAGTACAGTTTTGTTTTTTGAATGTCCAGAGGACCAGACTTAGCTTTTTTAGAGACTACAGGGCAGAATTCCTCCGCAACTACGTAAAACCGGAAACTGCGTAGCTCGGCTTTTCAAAATAAGTCTTCAAAATATATATATTTATTTTTATGGGAGACGCGTCATAACCGCTAAACGTCGTTACTCGAGACTGTCGTAAGTCGAGGACTACCTGTACACCAGAATGCAGGAAATGGCATCTAGTTAAAATTTTCTGGGGGAGGACCCCATTTTTGTATTTGTTAATGTCATTTAGCTGTTGTAGCCATGTTGGATTAGCCTGACTCCAAAAGTTAATGAGTTGTGGATGAACACCCACTGTCTTGAGTTTCATTAAAATCCAACCTGTGATTCGTGATATTTTACTAACAGAGATGTGACTCCAATAGTTAACGGTGAAGCTTTAAAACTAGATCTTTCACAATCAGACCTTGGAGTATATGTTGGGGATGACTAGTACTACTTTACTACTTTTACTATTACTTTTTTTAAGAGTTCCATTAAAATCCATCCAGAGGTTCATGAGATATTTTGCTAACACTACAGTCATGGGTAAAAACATCACTTATTGCTTTCACAGTGGGTGATAATAGCATAGACAAGCGTTGCATACCACGCACAGTCCATTTTTACAGTACTTTAAAAGGATTCAGGGGTTAATCTACAGGTGGTCCCCGACTTACGAGCGAGTTCTGTTACTATGAGTATCCTGTAAGATGAAGATCTCGTACGTCGGAACACGAAACACGTGTTCTTGTAAGTCCGATTTTCAGTCGTAAGTCTGAAAATTTATGCTAGCGCTACTACGAACACTCGTTTTTCAACACAAACGTACATACTAGTTCATAAACCTGCTCAGAAACTTGTTTCCAAATGGTTAGCTAACACACTTTCATCTAAAAACACATAAAAGTGCTGTATTTTTTGTATGTTCTTTACAAATTTACTGCTCGTTCGCCAGCTCGTAAGTCCGGAACCTCGTATGTAAGAGCGCTCGTAAATCGGGGACTACCTGTATTCACATATATTCACGTCCATACCATACCATACCATTTTATTTATAAAGCACTTTAAACAGGAACAAGTCCACACCAAAGTGCTGGACAAACAAACACGCAACAGGCAACACAGACAATGAAGTACAACACGAAAAACATAAAAACATTGCAGATCATAAATAAAACGATCCAATACAAATCAGCTGGCATTGAAAGCGATGGAGTAGTAGTGAGTTTTTAACCGGGATTTGAAAACCGAGAGGGAGGGGGCCTGTTTGATGAGCAGCGGTAACTCGTTCCAGAGTCTTGGGCCTGCTACAGAGAACGCCCTGTCACCCCTGCGCTTAAGGCGAGTTTCTGGAACTATTAAGAGTACCTGATCCTCTGACCTCAAAGCACGTGGAGGGACATATGGGTGTATCAGATCCGAGAGATAGGCGGGGGCGAGACTGTTCAGCGATTTGTAGACATACATGAGAATTTTGAATTGGATTCGAAGATGAACCGGTAGCCAGTGAAGGGAGGCCAAGACTGGTGTAATGTGCTCTCTTTTGCGTGTGCTGGTTAAAAATCGGGCAGCTGCGTTCTGAACCAGTTGTAATCGTGCAATGGTGGCTTGACTGACGCCAAACAGAAGTGAATTGCAGTAATCAAGCCTAGATGTAATGAATGCGTGAATCACTGTCTCCAGGTGCTTTTTGGATAATATGGGCTTCAGCTTAGACAGACGCCTCAGCTGGAAAAAACAGGATTTGACGATCATGTTTACATGACTGTTGAGTTTCATGGAAGGATCCATTATCACTCCCAGATTTGTGACTTTTTGTTTTTCGGACAGGGGTAGAGCAGACAGGTCAATGCAGTGGTTTGAGGTTGTGTCATTGGGAAGGAACAATATGGCTTCCGACTTCTTATCGTTGAAGCTTAAGAAATTTAAAGCCATCCAGTCCCTGATGTCAGCCAGGCAGTCGAGCAGAGGTTGAATAGAGCCTGTACCATTTTGTCTTAGGGGGAAGTAAATTTGACAGTCATCAGCGTAGAAGTGGAAGGGTATATTGTGTTTCCGGAAAATAGCACCGAGTGGCAGCAGGTATAAGGAGAACAAGAGAGGACCCAGGATGGACCCCTGCGGAACCCCCCATTTAAGAGCCGCCACTGCAGAAGTAAAATCATTGATGGACACACAAAAAGACCTGTCAGAGAGGTAGGATCTGAACCAGTTTAGGGCTGATCCTGAGATGCCCACCCACTGCTCCAACCTAGCAATGAGGATCTCATGGTCGATGGTGTCGAAAGCGGATGTGAGGTCCAATAGGACAAGCAGCATAGAGTCACCAGTATCTGTGGATAGGAAGATGTCGTTAAAAACCTTCAGTATGTTCATGTTCAGGTCCTGGGAAACTCAGTCTAAATAAGATTATTATGCTTATTAGATTTCCACTTATAGGTTTGAGATTTAACTGGATGTGTCATGTCTCTTGAGTTTTTCCCTCCAAAGGCTTTTCAAAGCAGAAATCATTCATTGATGTGAAATTAGACTTGACATGGAGTGGTCTGATTAACAACAAAGTGCTGTCAGCTCTCCGAAGAGCCTTTCTTTTCCCCCAGGAGCTGCTGATCCAGCTCCCTCAGCTGCTTCAGGAAGCCCCAGTTGGGGATGATCCGTCTGCGTTTCTTCACGTGCTCGATGGCGTCCACCAACGTCATGTTCTCGTAGATCATTAGGTAGGCAAGGAAGAGCGTGGCTGACCTGCTTCTTCCCATCACGCAGTGCACCAGCAGTTTATCTGGAGAGAAAGGGGGTCAGTTTAACTCCCAACATAATTTTCACAACATAGTGGGAAGTTGTAAAAATTGCTTACTGTCTGGATTGCTCAGTGTGTCCTGGATGAATTTGGCAGCAGAGAAGAAATACTGGCTTAGGTTAAATGTTGGGACATCTTCTGCGACCACACCATAGTAAACGATGTCCATGTCTCTGTAGTAACCAGGTCCAGTGTCCACATTGTTCCACGTCCCCTCTGCTGCGTTCAGGATGTGCGTGACCCCCATTCTCTTCAGGGTAAACCTGTCCCTTGCAGTGTCCCTGTAAGAGGTCAGTGTCAACATTCTCACTGTGTGAACTCTGATTCAACATATACGGTATTTATACAGCAAAGTGTTGATCTCATTCAGATGATGGGTATGGCTTTTGTTTTTTGTAACTTTCAATATTTATAATTATTTACAAATAAATTATTATAGTGCATTTAGATCTCTTTTTATCCATCAAAGACATCTTGTTGAAAATTGTTTTATATAATTTGTTATTTCTACCACTATGCTAATTCTGCTACGCCAAGTATGACAACTGCTCGTCCGATCAGTTAGCCTCTGATTTTATTAATCTTTTAACATTTTTAACTTAATACAGTCTGTACGTGGGCCAACTCATCTTCTTGGACATACCTTGGACCTTATTATATCACATGGGCTATCCATCTCTCTGTGAAACATCTGAAACTGCCATCTCAGATCATTTCCCCATCATGTTGGAGTTCTCAGCCCCCCTACCTGTCAGAAGGCCTGCCGTTGCAGGTCATTGGTGTCGTATTTTTACTCCTGAGACCGCTGGACTGTTTACCGCTTTTATGGACTTTCAGATTTCAGTTACAAATGAACTTTATCCAGAGAACTTCCTTCTCTCTTTCCAAACCACCTGCTCTGACATTTTAGACTCCATCGCTCCTCTTGTTTAAATCCACCAAACCGAGAGTTGAGCCGTGGTCAAATGATGCCTCGCGTACTCTCAAGAAAATATGTAGGAAAGAGGAACGACAATGGAAGAAAGACAAACTTCCTTCATCTTTAAACTTTTTGAGAGAATGGTTTACAAATTACCAGAGATCTGTCAAAGAGGCGAAATGTCTATTTTTATCTGGTTTGATTTCAAATAATTGCCATTGTCCTAGAGTGTTATTTAACACAATTAATTCTGTTATTAATCCAGCTGTGCGTATTCTACCAGATGCCACAGCCACAAACTGTGAAAACTTTCTAAAATTCTTCCAGGATAAAGTGGCCTCAGTCAGACAGGTCACTGGTCCTGTTGCTCCTGACTACTCTGTTGTCTCTGTAGCTCCGGTTGTGTTTGAACAGTTTCAACCAGTGTCTCTTGCCACTCTCACTGATGTTGTTCAACACTTAAAGATCACCAATTGCCCTCTGGACTTTCTTCCATCCAGGTTTTTAAAAGAGGTTTTTAATTCTGTGGGTTTCTGTGTTTTAACACTTTTAAACTCCTGCCTTCGTTTAGGAATTGTCCCTGCTGCATTTAAACATGCTGTAGTTAGGCCCCTTCTTAAAAAACCTCACCTGGACCCATCAATTTTATCTAATTTTAGACCTATTTCTCATCTGCCTTTTTTATCTAAAGTTTTAGAAAAAATTGTTTTTATGCAGTTACAACCTGTTTTAGAAAATCATGGTATTTTTGAAACATCCATCCATCCATCCATCCATCCATCCATCTTCTTCCGCTTATCCGGGGTCGGGTCGCGGGGGTAGCAGCCTAAGTAGGGAGGCCCAGACTTCCCTCTCCCCAGCCACTTGGAGCAGCTCCTCCGGGGGAATCCCAAGGCGTTCCCAGGCCAGCCGAGAAACATAGTCCCTCCAGCGCGTCCTGGGTCTTCCTCTGGGTCTCCTCCCGGTGGGACATGCCCGGAACACCTCACCAGGGAGGCGTCCAGGAGGCATCCTAACCAGATGCCCGAGCCACCTCAACTGGCTCCTCTCGATGTGGAGAAGCACATTTTTGAAACATGTCAGTCTGTATTTAGAACCCGTCATTCTACCGAATCAGCCTTGTTAAAAGTCCATAATGACATTTTCATGTCCATGGATGCCAAGTGTCCCGTTGCACTGGTGTTGCTGGACCTTACAGCTGCATTTGACACAGTGGACCACACTGTCCTTCTATCTCGTCTTCAACATTATGTTGGAATATCTGGTACAGCACTCAAGTGGTTCACTGCCTACTTGACCAACAGAACATGCTCCTCCTCCTTTAATATATTTTATAAGTAAAAAAACAAGTACAGTAAACACAAGAGCACTGACCAGAGGAGATTGTGATGTGCAGCGGCGCAGGACTAAATTTGGCCAAATGGTGGTGTCCATCAGAGGCACACAGTCATGGAACACACTGCCAGTTTCCATCAGGAACTGTGGCACCTACTCCAGCTTTAAAAATTCTCTGAAACTTTGGCTGAAAACTAATCAGAAGTGCACTCATGTGTAGATTACTTTGTCTATTTTCTTATGGCATCATATTTTTATTGTAATTTTATGTTGTGTTATGTGCTATATAGGTGATGTTTGTATTTTTCTCCGCTCTTTTGTTTTATGGGACGTTTCTTATTCTTACCTGCCTTAGGACAACAGATGAAAATTAGCTATTGTGCTAACTCCGGCATATTTACATTGATGCTAACTGCTGTTATGTTGATTAATATGCATTGTCCTAACTTAAATAAATAAATAAATGAAATGAAATGAAAATGAAACATTCTCTGTCATGTTGGGACAATCTTTCTTCCTCCACTGCCGTTCTCTCTTGTGGTGTGCCACAGGGTTCTATTCTTGGTCCTCTCCTCTTCTCACTGTACATATATGCTGCCTCTTGGATCAGTAATAGCCAGACATAATTTTTCTTTTCACTGCTATGCTGATGATGTACAAATTTATTTACCAATGAAACCCAAAAACAGTAATCTTCTCACTCCCTACGCTGATTGTATTGCCAACATTAAACAGTGGCTTCACCGTAATTTTTTGTTTTTAAACGAAGGAAAGACAGAATGCATCTTCTTCGGTGATGATACTCCCTGTAACTTTGGTGCTCTAACTTCCAAGTACAAACCAACAGTTAAAAACTTGTGGGTGACATTTGACAAGGACTTAAAACTTGATAAACAAATGGCGTCTGTAGTCAAGGCCTGTTTTTATCAAATACGCCTTTTATACAAAGTTAAGCCTTTTTTAAATCATTTTGATTTGGAAAAGGCCATTCATGCTTTTATCACCTCAAGGCTTGAATTCCCTATATGCAGGAATCTCCCAATCCTCCATTAGACACCTTCAATTGGTCCAAAATGCTGCAGCTAGACTTTTAACAAACACCTCCCGATGTGAACACATTGCCCCTGTTTTATTTTCTCTCCATTGGCTTCCAATCGATTTAGAATTAAATTAAAACATTTATTATTCACTTTTAAAGCTCTCAATGGTCTTGCCCCACTATATTTGACTGATCTTGTAGCTGTCCGTGAATATAGGAGAACACTGAGATCATCTAATACATTTCTCCTGTCTGTCCCAAAGACCAACTACAAACGATGGGGTGACCGGGCCTTTTCTGTCGTTGCACCCAGACTCTGGAATCAGCTACCTCTGGACTTGCGCTCCATCACTGATATGGTGTTTTTTAAATCTAATCTTAAAACCTTTTTATTCAGGCAGGCTTTTAATACCTAGTACCGGTAGTTCTTTGACATTCTTGTTATGTCTTCATTGTTTTTAAATTTTAACTGGCTATTTTTTATTTTAATTTTTGATTGTTTGTTTTATTTCTGTATTGTTCAGCACCTTGTGCACCTTCTGGCTGCTGAAAAGGGCTCTATAAATAAAGATTGATTGATTGAACTGCTAATTTTACTTGTGGCAATTCTGCAGATGCTAACTTTACTGCTGCTAATTATACAAATGCTAAGACTAATACTGTATTGCTAATGCTAGTTTGAATATGGCTAATGATAATTCAACTAGGGTATCATAAAGGTAATACTGTTAATGCTATTTGTACTATGGCCATTTTAGTTAAAAGATAACTAATGACTTTTTAGCCTTTTGCTGTTTTTAGCTTTAACCTTTGTCACTTTTAATGTTCAACTTGCTTTTTCCTGTCATTTCCTACATTTAGCTTTTAGCAATTTGCTACTTTGAGGCTAATTAGCATTTTGCTACTTTGAGGCTAATTAGCATTTTGCTTTAAAAATTAGCAATTTTCTACTTTTTGTTCCTAGTGTTTTGCTACTAGCTTTTGGCTGCTTTTAATCTTTTGTCACATTTAGTGGTGAACTAGCTTTTTCCTTGTTTTAGGTTTTAGCTCACCATTTGCTACAAGTTTATAGCTAGTGTTTTGGTATTTTAGCTAAGACTTTGCTACTTTTCTTTGTTAACATTTTGGCAAGAGATTAGCTACTTTTAGCTTAGTCACTTTTAGTGTTGAAATCACTTTTGACTGCTTTTAGGATTTAGTCAGACATTTACATTTAGTTTATTGCTAACATTGTGCAACTTTATTTATTTATTTTTTCATTTACCCTTTATACAGGTAGTCTTGTTGAGTCACAAGCTCGTTTTCAAGAGAAACCAGTTTTTGGGAGTAATTGGTGGGATTTAAGTGCCTTGCTCTCCAAGTAGGATGGGGCAAATGAGGGTGGAGGCAGGTGTGTGGGTGTTTCACCTTTTCCACCCACATTTTGATGTTAACGGTACCGGGAGTTGAATCTGCGACTTTCCGATCGCAGGCTCCTCTTCTCTAACCTCTGCAGTACCACTCCCCAACAGTTGTGCTACTTTAGGGTAACATTTAGCTACTTTCAGTTTATAGCAAGTGTTTATTTTAGCTAGGCTTTTATAATTTGTTTTGCTAGGGTGGTGCTTAGCTAAAGATTAGCTACTTTTAGCTTAAAGTTAGCATCTTGAAATGTTTTGGCTTTTCAACTAAGTTCTTTTAGCTTTCAGCTCAGTTTTAGCTTCTTCAGCTGTGCTTAGCATTCAAAGTATCTCGTTTCATCACGTTAATGCCTGTTTTACTCACTCGTCTCCAATGCAGACTCCAGGCCAGACCTCGTTGACGTGAGTGTAAGCCACGCTCCCGCGGTTGAGGATTTTCTCCAGCTCGTATCCCCCAGGTGTAACATAATCCAGACTGGACTCTTCTGCTTTTCTTACATTTATCTTTGATCCCGTCTTTGAATTGTGAGAAGCCATTTTCTCACAGTGGCTCCCTCTCACACGAGACCTACTTGCTTAACACTAGGAATACCAGAATATTCAGATGAGTACTACACTTACCAGAGCCTGTCAAATTACAGATTGAGGGATTTGCATTCAATTAGGTTTGTGTGACCCCCTGGGGCTGAAGTCTTTTGTGTTCTCAAAACATCCCCCAGTAGCCAAAACAAAACATCTCCCCCATATTCCAACAACAACATTCCTTTTGCAGGTTGAAAGTGCAGCTTTTTACAACACAGACCAAACTTTTGGAGATGTTGATGACTCTTTGCAAATGTCAACGCTAGAAACTTCAGTTTATTTTATAGATATACGTTTTATACTTTTTATACTACTATGCAAAAACTCAGGACAGTATTACACTTTTATTATTTCATTTTATGCTTATGTTCATTGGGTGTTTGGTGTTTCAGTGTTGGTGTAAATTTTCATACTTTTATACTATTATGAAAAAACTCAGGACAGTGTTACACTTTTTTACTATTTTACTATTTTATGCTTATGTTTATTAAATGTTTTAGTGTTTAGTGTTTAGATGGTTACTGTTGCACCGAGGGACTGAGAGAAACGCAATTTCGGTCCTGTGTATGTCCTGTACATATTGCAGTTCTGACAATAAAGTTGACTTTGACTGCCTCTAAGCGAGCAGGTCCCCGGTTCAAATCCTGGTCCGGGGGCCTTTCTGGGTGGAGTTTGCATGTTCTCTCCGTGCATGCGTGGGTTTTCTCCGGGTGCTCCGGTTTCCTCCCACAGTCCAAAAACATGCATGTTAGGCTGATTGTTAACTCTAAATTGACCCTAGGTGTGAGTGAGACAGGTCCCTCTTGTAAATGAGTCCCCGTGGCTCAACGAGTCCAGCCTGTATAAATAAAGGTTGAATGAATGAATGAACAAACTGATATGGAGAGAACACAAATTCTGTAAGAATAAAAATACTAAATATCACCTATTCCACGGTCAAGGCGGGATTGCATTGGTCACTTTTATCTGAAGGCGGCGGGATTGTACAGGTGGTCCCCGACTTACGAGGACATCGACTTACAGGCCTTCGGCCTGGAAACCCTGCTATGGACCGTGTCGGTTCATAAGTTTCTCCGCGGAGACACATGCGCTTTATGTGAACGGCGGTTTTGTCAGGAAGGCATCTTTGTCCTTCCTGGACGAAGGACAAATGGTAAATGGAGCTTATTTATATAGCGCTTTCCAGCCCCCTATGAGGGGCCCCAAAGCGCTTTACAATACCAACCATCCAACCATTCATACACACATTCATACACCGGTAGCGGCAGACTGCCATGCAAGGCGCCATCCAGTCCTACCGGGAGAAACTCGGGGTTAAGTGTCTTGCCCAGGGACACAACGACACATGGTGTGGGGAAACGGGATTCGAACCTCCAACCTTCCGATCGGTGGACGAGTGCCATTACCACTATGCCACGGCTGCCTATCTGCCTATCTGCAAGCTACATGCTGAGTGAAATAAAATTGAATAAAGTTGTTTCACTCCAGTTTTCATGTAAACATTCATACTTTTGAGTGTGGAAAAATGATTGTGTTATACAACAAATACAGAGCTTTATCATTCAATGGGTCTCTGACTTTGTACAGTACTGTAATAGATTTAGTATTTTTATTCTTACAGAATTTGTGTTCTCTCCATATCAGTTTGTTCATTCATTCATTCAACCTTTATTTATACAGGCTGGACTCGTTGAGCCACGGGGACTCATTTACAAGAGGGACCTGTCTCACTCACACCTAGGGTCAATTTAGAGTTAACAATCAGCCTAACATGCATGTTTTTGGACTGTGGGAGGAAACCGGAGCACCCGGAGAAAACCCACGCATGCACGGAGAGAACATGCAAACTCCACCCAGAAAGGCCCCCGGACCAGGATTTGAACCGGGGACCTGCTCGCTTAGAGGCAGTCAAAGTCAAAGTCAACTTTATTGTCAGAACTGCAATATGTACAGGACATACACAGGACCGAAATTGCGTTTCTCTCAGTCCCTCGGTGCAACAGTAACCATCTAAACACTAAACACTAAAACATTTAATAAACATAAGCATAAAATAGTAAAATAGTAAAAAAGTGTAACACTGTCCTGAGTTTTTTCATAATAGTATAAAAGTATGAAAATTTACACCAACACTGAAACACCAAACACCCCTAAAACACCAAACACCCAATGAACATAAGCATAAAATGAAATAATAAAAGTGTAATACTGTCCTGAGTTTTTGCATAGTAGTATAAAAAGTATAAAACGTATATCTATAAAATAAACTGAAGTTTCTAGCGTTGACATTTGCAAAGAGTCATCAACATCTCCAAAAGTTTGGTCTGTGTTGTAAAAAGCTGCACTTTCAACCTGCAGAAAGAATGTTGTTGTTGGAATATGGGGGAGATGTTTTGTTTTGGCTACTGGGGGATGTTTTGAGCACACAAAAGACTTCAGCCCCAGGGGGTCACACAAACCTAATTGAATGCAAATTCCTCAATCTGTCATTTTACAGTCTCCCATGGGAGCTATATGTAAAATATGTACAAGTACATATGTTTGGTATTCCTAGTGTTAAAGAGAATGACTCTTTCTCCCCCAGCCAGCATGCATTTCCCACACCGAGACGTTGAGGCCCCTCATTTTCTGACTTTGGTTTTCATGCCTCTGCCAGATAGTTGTGAAGCAACCCTTGAAGGCAAAACATGTTTAGCTCTGGCAGGCTCGAGTCAGAGCGCAGATTGTGTAACAACCTCTGTGACAGGCATCAAATGCAGAGGATATTTTTAGGACTGAGATGTGACGGGCCCCTGACCTTAGCCGCCATGCTTTCCGCTTGCGGTGGGGGAGAAACTTCCACTCAGCCAGTCCCCGCCATCCACGTCTAAACACTTTAATCTCTGCTGCCAGCAGCAAGCTGTGCTTATTCGAACTTTGCGCTTTGCCAAAGGATACCCATTTCCAGTGCGGTGAGCAGGGCCACCGTGAGCTCTCGCACAGCTGTGGGAGCGACTCCTTGAAGTCGTGTCAGTCTCTTTTAGCCTTTCTGCGTATCGTCAGATGCTGAGAGACAGCGTGTAAGTGCAGCCTTACAACACCCGTTAAAGATGTTCTGCATCTTCTGCAGCCTCTCCCCGGAGGAGAGCCGAAACGTGTCAGACTGTTATAAGATGAGGTTTTTCACAGGATGGCACATGCCTTTGATTCCCCATTATATGATATGCATGGTCCATTCAGAGATCTAAATGCAGAGCCCCCCCTCACCACAAAAAAAAGCGAGAGCAGGATGATGACTGTGTTGCAGGATGGAGCTGCCAACATGTCAGACTGAGTTTTCACACCATCAGACTCCTTTTATTTTGCCCTCATATCTTTATACTCTGCCATCATTCATTCTGACAGTGAGATCATTAAACCTGTGATATCCAATTCCTTTTATTTTGACAGCATCTTTTTCCCAGTGAGCTCTGGAGAGCATTTCTTATTAACATGGCTTCAGAGATTCATCTCTTCTCTAAGTCTGACCTGAATCTGTATCCACACTCACAAAGTATTTTTTTGTGTGTCATTTTGTATCAAGCCTTTTTAGACACATTACAGTTTTAACGTAACATCTCTGGACTGCGCTGGTTAGGATGCCGTGTTTGGAGAACAGGGAAGAGAAGCGTTGTTTATTTATAGGCAGTGTGCAGATTAGGTTCAGCGGGGGTCTTGACAGCAGATGACGCCGAGTTTCAAGAAGCTTTATAAAAATATATTTGTGTTTTTTTGCACATTTTTTTCCCTTTTTTATGCATCCGCTGAGCTTTTGCAGATTGTCTACTCAACCACTGCACACATCGTAAGAACTGCAAGTCAAGATGTTTGCATTGTGAAGCTACAAATAAAAAACTAGTTTATTCAAATTCTATTGCCAACCCAACAGCCAACCCAGCATTGATTCAACAGCTTAGATAAATCATCCATATACACGTTAAAAAAGCAAGGAGACAAAATGCTGCCTTTGTCGCACACCATTACTCACATAAAAAGAAGATGATACAGATTTCCCCCATTTTATACACATAGACTGGTGAGCATACCAATACACTAAGATTCTTAAAATATATTTTGGTACTCCTCTTTCGTGCAATTTATAAAACAATTTTTCATGATTTACATGATCAAGCGCTTTTGAAGCATTGATAAAACACACAAAAATGGTGGTCTTATGCCTATTGTATAAATCCAAGACCTCCTTGAGAGCAAAAATGCACATATCAGTGCCAAGGTTTGGTTTGAAGCCAAACTGATTATCAGATGTCACAAGAAACTTCTCCATTCTATTTAACATAGCTCTCTCCAAGACCTTTGATAAAGTACTGGCCAGAGCTACAGGTCGATGGTTGTTTTTGCAATTTATTTTACCAGCCTTATTTGTATATATATATATATATATATATATATACACTGTAAACCCAAATTAGTAATCATTACTAAAGCAGAATGTGGAAAGCGATTGCGAGGGGATCTCCAGTTTTTACAAAATCAAAAACAAAACAAATCAAGCTCTGTTTACATAAAGTCTTGTGTCCAAGATAATCTTGTACTAAAACAACTCAAGTTTTTAAAACCATTGTTTACGAGTAATTATCTCAACCATTAATCATATATATCAGTAATCATTACCCATGATGATCAGTATTTGTTTCTCATGTTTATCAGTATTCATTTCTCATCTTTTTTAGTTAGAAATACTAAATGTAAATAATAATAATAATAATAATAATAATAATAATAATAAATTAGATTTTTTTAACATTACACAATAATTGTCTGTATACTACCTGTTGTTTCTTACACAAAAAATGACAATTTAATTTATTTTTCACAAATTTATTGCAAAAATAGTGGAATAGTAACATTTTAAACATGTAAATCTGAGTACACATTTCACCATGTTCAAGAATTTAAACTTTAGTACAAAACTAAATCTGAGTAAAGTGCTAAGTCAATACAATTCTGCATTTAAGCCTTTACAAAAATGGATTTTCAAACGTTTTACCAAATTAACCATTTTACTTTGATAGGTGAAATTAAGAATGTTAATATCTTGTGCAAAGGGGAACATGCTTACATAACATCTTATGATCTGAGGTATCCTTTATCATTTACATCATTAATCTGGTCAAAAGACTAACATGGAACCCTTCAATGGCTTCGACATGTAAATTGTCTTTAAAAAAATTGTCCGTACAGTTATTTTATTTGGAAGCCTTAATGATAAAAAAATAAAAATTAAACATAAAAAAATAAAAATAATAATAATAATAAAAATAAAAAAATAAAAAAAAATTTCAACAAAAAAATTAACTAGCATGGTGGCACTAACAATTGTTTAAAACAAGTAATGATGAACAGGAAACACTCTGATACATGCTCAATAATCCAGGTAGAAAAATCTAAAAAAGCTAAGTCTGGTCCTCTGGACATTCAAAAATATATAAAACAAAACAAAGCAAAAAAATGTAGAAACGTTTCGTCTTTCGTCCGAAAGACTTCCTCAGTCTGAGTTGCTGTATTCAGCTCGTTTCTACATTTTTTTTTTTTGCTTTGTTTTGTTTTATATTTTTTTGAATGTCCAGTGGACCAGACTTAGATGAACAGGAAAGTTTCTCTGTAACAGTTACATTACAACTCTTGTTCCTATTATGTTTGTTTTTGAAAGACGGCTACAAACTAAACTTCAGCAGTAAAACAATAAACTTATAGCTGCTAAATAGGATTTTTTTCCCCATCTAACCAAAAGTAGAGCACCTGCAGCATTTTTACACAAGTTGAATTTTCTGTTTGAATTCTCAGTTTCAACTCAATACTTCCCAAATGGGGGGGGGATACAGTACCTGATGAATGAACAGGAGTGTATTTCTGATTTTCTTTGGGTAGTTTACATGGAGTTCATATGTGAGCCCAAAAAGGAGTCTCACAGCTTCTGGCAGGGTCATGAGCTTTTCCACAAAAATGTCGCCCTCATTGACGATTTTCAGGCTCGCCGGGTGAAGATCTGATGTTGGGGCAGGGGGTGACACCTTAAGGATTCAGCAACAAGGTCCCAACGTCCATTTGGCCAAATAACTCATCACCATCCTAAAGATAAACAAAAAAATAATTGCCATAAATAAAACCATTAGGGAATAAAATTGCTGAACTACAACAGACCACCATGACAGAACAGGAATTGTATCAAATACAGTTTATGCTAACATAATGATAACTACTGTTTGGTCAAGCATTTTGAAATTTTCTAACAATGAACATTGTAAAATCAGTATTGGTCTAAGGACTATTTGAGAGATCTTCTTGGTCATTTTGTCACTATTTGACTGAAATGGGAAAACTTCTAAATTGGTTGTTTTTATATTATTTAATATGGGACCATCACTGTCGTCACTGCACATAAACACAGGGTTAGTCAGGGTGTGATCATGAAGGACAGAATAAGATTCCAGCAGCAGGTCTTTTTCCACAATCCTTTAGAATTCCATACAAATTTTAAAAAATTAAAAGAAAAAGAAATTAGTGTGCTGTTCAACTGGAAAATGACCATCAGAATAATATGTGTACCTGCTTATTAGTGAAGAATGCAGGCCAGCGTTTCATCAGAAGGCTTGGTGGTGATGTATCCACGTCATCCCTCCAAATGTTAGGTCCACATTTTGTTTTGTCTTCAATTTGGCGCACAAATCCACTATGGCGGTTAGACAAAAAAAAAAAAGAAAGAAATTAGTGTGCTGTACAACTGGACAATGACCATCAGAATAATATGTGTACCTGCTTATTAGTGGAATGCAGGCCAGCGTTTCATCAGAAGGCTTGGTGGTGATGTATCCACGTCATCCCTCCAAATGTTAGGTCCACATTTTGTTTTGTCTTCAATTTGGCGCACAAATCCACTGGCGGTTAGAAAAAAAAGAAAGAAATTAGTGTGCTGTACAACTGGACAATGACCATCAGAATAATATGTGTACCTGCTTATTAGTGGAGTGCAGGCCAGCGTTTCATCAGAAAGTGTGGTGATGTCTCCACAACGTCATCCCTCCAAGAAGTACTTTTTGTAAACAAATCTTTATATATTGTAAAAAATAAACAATAAAAAACACACTCACTGCAAACTATTTACATTTTGGCCTCCTCTGCTTCCTCCTCTCCTACCTCCTCTCCTGCTGTTCTCTCACATCTGCACAGCTTCGTCTCCACAGCTAGAAGTATCATCACTGGAATCCTTCTGTTGATCCCTTCTAGGTAGACACTCCGTGTCTGAACGAGTTTGCCTGAAGTGAAAAAGAAAAATATTGATTATGTTGAAGACAGACAGACATACACAAAAGAAAGAAATACATGTCAGGGCGCTCGTAAGTCAGGGACTACCTGTACAGCAATAAACGGGACGGGACAGACGAATGACGAAAACTCTTACTTCTTTATTCTATAACAGCAGTATAAAATAGCAGTATAAAATAGTTTTCACTTACTGCTCAAGTAATGCATCATCTTCCCCCATCGATAAAAGCAGCTTAGAATCATCTCGAAGACGCCTCAGTCACTCAAGGAGTTCTTGGACATGCCCTGGTACTAACACAGAATATAAGCAAAATTCACTAAATCACCAGGAATGATTGTAAGAACCAACAGCCCTTGATTTGAATGTTCCCTGTCGAAGTTTTAAAAAAAATTTAAAGCATGTGGTAAATTATTCTGTATGCAACAGGAAGCTAGCAGAGCTAACTGCTAACAGCATTAGCTCTCTGTGAGGGGCATTAACTACCGGTACTAATTCAATCAGTCCCGAAATAACAACAAAGGATGATCAACTACAAAGTAGCTCTAATTTAGGGCAAAAATGATGCAGTTGACACTCCGGTGAAACATTATAGCTATCGTTAACATGAGCAAACAAAAACGTTATTTTACCAGCAAGTACAATAAAAACGGAATCAAATTTGAGCACTTAACATGTGTCAATAAACTGTTACATCAACCAGACTGACCTGATTTCAGCACTTCGTCACTGTAATGAGATTTTGCAGCAAACAGTCAGGAGAAACATGGCCTCACGGTTCTTCATTTTTTTCCTTCTTCTTTGTTCACCACACCAGGCAGGTGACGTGTTCACTGACAAGCCCCGCCCCAAACCAGTAAAAACGTGTAAATGAGAGGTGTCGCCACTCAGAGCCATTAGTAAAGAAGCAACTCATTTTGAGCTAGTATGCAATTCACATATTGTTTAGTAATGGTCCCGCCTTTTGCAAAATAACAAAAAGAATAGTAATAATAGCTTGACTTATTATGTAAATGAAAATTTGGGGTTACAGTGTAACTGGGCCCTCATTAATTTTATTAGATTTGATTCATGTCCAGGGATTCCATAGATACAAGTTTGAAGAAAATCCCAAACTGGGCACATGACTTTGTTTAGTTTACATCAAAAACACAAAAAACTTTAAAACAGCCATCAACAGCAGCACCCACAAGAAATGGATGCTCCATAGCAGTTCCATTTATGATAACAAAAGCTTGGGAACAACATTGCCTGTCCCCAAGCTTGAGTACGTACAGATACTCTGTTGCTGCATCTTCAAGATCCTCCACCATGTGTGTCCCAACCTGATGGAGGGAAAAGACATAAAGCAAGCCATTAGTGATTTAAAACATAAAGATGAACATTCCCCATTAATAATTTTCTACTGATTCTTGTTTGATACAAAACCTCACTATTGAATATGACACACCTAGGTTTACGTACACTCTAAAAAAGCTAAGTCTGGTCCTCTAGACATTCGAAAAGTTAAAAGTTTTATTTGTAACCTAATGTGTTTGTTTTGTGTTTTAGTGTCAGTGAGGAATAAACTGATGTTCTGATCCATCCAGAACCCAGTGTGACTGGATGATGGGTCCAGCTGACAGCAGGTTCTGGTTCCAGAGGACCTCCTTGTTAGAAAGTCACACAGACCTGAGTTCAGTTTTCTTGTTTCTCCTCAGAGACTCTGAGAGCAGACACGATGCGTTCAGGGACACCTCTGAAGTGTAGGACACTATTGTTTTTATGATAGTTTCACTTCATCAAAGTGAACTCCAGTTCATGTTCAGGTGAGAAGAGATCCTGAAGAAACTGAGTGACATGATTGAATCTGAGGAGATTTCACACCAACTTCACTTTATTAAAGATTCTTCTGATGTTTGAACAATAAAACCTCAGAGCCTCCTGGACCCAACCAGACCCTGTGGAGCTCCAGCTGTGTCCAGCGGGCCTGTTCTCAGAACCTCCCTCACAGCTGCAGCAGCTGGAAGGAGCTGTAACTGTGAGAAGTTTCAGGCCATGAGGAGAGAGCGTGTTGAAGAGAACAAGCTGGACTGAAGGAACGTGGAGGCTGAAGGAACGACACCTTTGTCTTGGTGTGACTTCAAGAGTCTGTTTCCACGCTTCAGAACCAGGAGACGAGGAGTTTGGACCTTCATGGAGGATCTGATGAAGGTCCTCTTCATCCTCTTAGGTCCACACAGGAAGTGTGTGTCCATCTTCATGACTTTGGGGCTTCTTGCTGTTGGACTTGGACAGATGACCTCTGCTTCACCCTCCAGTTGCCCTTGGGTGGTGTTGGCTCAGGGCAGCTGGAGGGTTTAGAGCACCAGCTCTTACTTTAGTTCAACTTCTCCTTCTTGTCTCCAGTTTTTGGGACGAGTAGATGTTGTGGTGGTGGACTAGATTACACTTTGTGTGTTCCTCCTCTAATCAAGGCAGGTTGCAGGTTCAAATCCTATTTGCCCAGAGGGCCTGAAAGCGGGCAGGCTGGATGTGGACAGAGAAGGTGGAAGTGGAGCTCGGACCTCCTGGAACATTCTGGATCAACGACAGGAGAAACCCCTGGTGGAGCTTTGATGAAAGTGGATTTTGATGGAAGGAGTCTGAGGTTGTCGGGCACAGATCAGGACCAGAAACATCTGGATCTGGGACCACATTTAACTCTTTGGACCCTCTCATGTGGCTCTTTTACACATTATTTATTTATTTATCCTCTTTATAATGTTTCCATGTGGTGAATAAGTCATATTTGTACAGACGTGCTGTCTGGAAACTTTCTTTTCTCAGCATCATCCAGCTCCTCTCAGCTGCAGCGCCTCTGTGTGACCACATGGGGGCGCTGTAAGAGGACTGCAGCAGTCTGGTTGGTCCTCATCAGTGATGTTCTCCTGCTGGACATGATGGAGGAAACTACCAAGCAGACAGCAGCTTCTTCTTTTCTTGATTCCAGGACAACAAACAGAATCAGCTCCTCCTGTCTCGACACTGAAACATGTTTTTAAAGAGAAGCTGCAGCTCAACACACACGTGTCCTTTTTATAGATTACAGCTGTTTCACTTCACATGTTGTTGTTTCAGAAGGATGTGAAATAAATAAATATATTTTAGTTTTGTGTCTCTGAAGTGAAGGTCAGAAAAGAAGCAGAGGTCCATGAATCATGGAGGTGATGAAGACGAGGAGTCACCAGAATATAGAAGACTTGAAGAATCCAGTCCTGAATGTGACGTTTTACAAACCAGCTGAAGCTTCTGAAGGTTTTATTAACTAGAAACTGTTCAAACATCAGACTTCCTCTGAAGCTGAACACTTCTAGAGAACATTCATTTGAGGTGAAAGTTTCATCGTCAACATTTTAATTTTTGTTCACACTAGTTTAGTGTTTAGTTTGTCTTACCTACTAAAATACATTACGATATATCTTAAAATAATAAAACAGTTGAACTTCACTGATCAAGTGCAGATTTATGTGAAGTTTGATCAATTAAAAATGTAAAGGAAATGTGGACACCTTGTAACAGCTGTTTACACTAACTGTTCAGAGTTATGTGATAAATGTTGACCGACCTCAATCAAAAGAATAATCTGAGTTCTTCAACAATATTCTGTTCCCCTCGCTCCAACAAAGACAAGAATCTGGTCAGTTAAAATCACAATTCAGTAACGTTTATTTTCAGTTTGAATAATGACAACATGAAAATATGGCAAATATGAAATATAATAACAGTGTTATGTCAAAAGGGTAAATATTAAATAGCTTAAGACTTTTAGAAGAGGTGTTATCTAAAATTTAGGACTAAAGTTTTAGCTCTAACGTTAAAATTTAGCTCAACTTTCTCTCAGATTCATGAACTTAAATGACATGTAAGAAAACAGTTGTCACTTGTTGTTCTCATCAGAAGGAAGATGTTTGTCCTACCAGGAGACGTCCATCTCTCATTACCACAATGGATGTGATGAAGTGAGGCAGGAGGTTCACGTTGTCACTGGAAGAGGGATGTTATTCCTTGAGGGACCACGTCTCTTCCAGCAGGCGGTTGTGCCTCATCACTCACGGGGTGTTTGAGGGTTACCAGGACTTTTCTCCATCTCTCAGCTGACTGGATCGGAGTCCTCATGGACTTCTGGGCTGGCTCAGAGCAAACTCTCCACCAGGACATCCCACTTCTGCCAGCTTCGGACAACTTCTCCCCCTGAGACCGCTCTCCAACTCTGACCTTACGTGTCAGAGAACCAATCAAAATGCAGCTACCAACAGAGTGGGTGTGAACCAGCTGCATATCATTAATTTTAATGACACCCTCCTCTTAAAATCTCAGAGGGGAACAATACGTTTGTTGACATGATACAGGCAAACCTTGTTTTGTATCACACCGTTCTCTTAGAAAATGTACGTTTGGTTCCTGACACATTGAAAACAGTGGGTTACTTCCATCGTTACTACGGCAACTACAGTTCTGTTATCCCGAGGCCATGCTAGGGTTCTGTCATTTGTTGATACTGAATTCTCTTGGACACTGAATGTCTGTTCCTTGCCAGCAAAGATTAGCACAAAGGGTTATTATTAACACAGAAGGTTAATGATTATAGTCAGTCTGGAGCCAGGGTGGTCCAGGATGTCGACTCATCCTGACTTGGAGATTTAGCCCAGTGGAGTTAGCCTGGTTAAAACCAGACCCTTGTCCTTCACTTCGCTTCGTACTAGGGTCTGGGACTTGTCTCATAGACAAGGATATCTCCGGTAGATTTTTGACCGGACCAATCAGAGAACAGAAGGCGGAGTTTTGAACGACGTCGACTGACGTCGTCAGTTAAAATGGCTGCCGCCACGAAGGAATTTTCAAGAAAACAAGGTAAAAAACTATTATTTCTTTGCTGAGAAAAAATATATTTCTTAGCTGACGTTATATCAGAAGTGTTCCTGAGCTTAACAGTTCCTAAATCAATTCACGAAATGGTCAAATCTGCTGGATTTAAATTGTTTCGGTTTGACATTTTCCAAACAGCCTCGGGTGCGCTACGAAAATAAATGATAAAAAATCGAATTTTATCTCAAATGTTTCATCTAGGCCAACAGTCAGTAAATTAGAGCCATATAATTACACACTGGTAGCAGAAAAAATATCCACAGAGTGGTTTCTGAGCTGTTTATCTGAATAGCCTGGACCTCGCCAGGTTAAACTAACAAAACTCCGCCTTCTGTTCTCTGATTGGTCCATTCAAAGATCTGCCGGAGAAATCGTCTATGGGACAAGTCCCAGACCCTAGTACAAAGCGAAGGACAAGGGTCTGGTTTTAACCAGGCTACAGTGGGGTAGAAGAGATGTGTCTCTGAGGAGGTTTTGTCTTTTGAGGGATGCTGGTTGGACGTTACATTCCCCCACTTGTGATTTACAACTTGGGTACCTTGTTGGTGAATCACAACTAACAGCGTCCTTGCTTTAGGAGTATTCCAAAGAGTCACAGTTGATAGTTCCAAAAATAAACAGGAAGTTGAGGGTATTCCACAAACTCCAGCTACAAGTACTTGGGTGTGCACCTGAACGACAACCTCAGCTGGAGCATCAACACCACCAGCCTGATGAAGAAAGATCATCAGAGACTCTACTTCCTCAGGCGGCTGAGATGGAAGTTCAGTCGTCACCTCCTTCTACAGGGTGCAGTGGAGAGCATCCTGTGCTCCAGCATCATGGAGTGGCATGGAGGCTGCACAGCTGCAGAAAGAAAAGCTTTCAGGATGGGAAGAGAAACATCTTTAGCTTCAGAATAGAAGTCCACTTGTTTTGTTTTTTAACCTTCTTTTAGGTCAAAGTCCAGAAGACCTTTCTCTTCAACACTTGAACTTCTGCTTGGGTTTTGTTTCTAGTTTTATTTTTTACTAACATATTTCTGAAAATGAAAAGGATCAAATAGACGACCCACACAGCTGTTAATGAACACACTGAGATGAGAGACCAGTCTTTCCTCGGTCCTCTGGTTCTGGAGTCCAGGGGCCTCATGTATCAACCGTGCGCACGCACAAAAACATTGCGCACGTCACTTTCCACGCAAAGTGGCGTATGTATCAAATCTGATATGAACGGGAATATCTGCGCATCCACGTACAAATCCACGGCTGCTCCCCTGCTTGCGTACGCACGTTTCTGTGGTTATTGTTCCTTTGGCGACACTTACAGGTTATTCAGAGAAACTGTGTCCATGATATGAAAATAATCATAAATCCCACCAAACACACATGATTAACAATTATTACATCCACATGGACGCAATTAGATGAGTGGATATAAAAGCATGCGCCAAATAGTGGCAACGATATTGACAACAATGAGATGTGATTTCTTTAAATAAGAAGTTAACCAAGCTGTACCAACACGCCTACGTTTAGGTCAGTGTGTAGCGCGGTTGCCTTTAGTTCCAAAGGTCATGAGTTCGAATCTCGCATGGTACAACGTTTCTCTTTTTCTTTTTTCGTTCCAGATTTAAATACACATGAAAACTATTTACAAAACAAGAAATCGTCTGCTTCCTTTCATTTCATGTATTGTTCTATTTCTTGTTGTTTTATTAAATAGTTGTCCTGTGTTCTTTAAATCTGGAATGAAAAAAAAAACGTTGTACCAAGGGGGAGTCGATCTCACGACCTTTGGGACGAAGGGCGGGCGCGCTCACCACTAACCTATACAGGCATGTTAGAGCAGATGGGTCAACTTCTTGTTTAAAAGTGGATGGTATGTTTTGCGCTAGGCGTGCCGAATAAAACCTTTTTCCGTGCTTCTCTGCCTCACTCAGAAGTGATTCCTGTTCACAGTCCGTGAAGTTCCTCTTTTTTCCACGTTCCGACATGATTTGCAATGGAGCAGAGACGACATTCCTGTCGTGCATGGCATATTTGAATGACTTTGCATATTCATACGGAGGCGTGTCAAAGGCGGAGTCGGCCACTCTCTCATGTGCGCTGAATTCCACGTTGATTGTGTTGTACATAAGGAATGTGCGTGGATACTGGTGTACGCACAGTTTGATAAATCTGGATTTTTTTGTGCGTGGACACTTTTCTGGATTTGTCCGTACGTGACTTTTCAGTAAGAAATCTACGCAAGTCTTTGTACATGAGGCCCCAGGTGTGTCTGTGGAGCTGCTCAGCAGCTGCTGTGAAGGAAATGACAGGTTCTAACATCTGGTCTGTTTCAACTTGAATCTAATGAGTTTTGTTCATGTCAACAATTATCAAGAGTTTAATCATGAAGACAATTTAAATTCTTCTCACCAGAGACGTTCACACGACACATTCCAGAACCAGAACCATCTTGTGTCTTCACTTGACACCTGTACAGACCAGAGTCCTCCGTCCTGAGTGAGGACAGGTGGAGTCTGATGCGTCCTTCTCTGAGGACGTCTCCGTCCCTCTGGACTCGTCCTGCAAACTGTTCATCCTGAGCCTCTGACACCTCAACACCTTCATGGAGCAGATACAGGAGTGACTCTCTGAGAGGAGCTAACAAGCTGCAGTAGATGAACAGGTGTCTCCAGGATGTCTCAGGTGTGGTGGTGAAGGTCCACTCCAGGTCATGTTGTGGTTCTGCTCTGCCTGATAGGAGCTCTGGGTCACGTTCACTACAAATGTTGCTGCTGAGGAGACAGAGAGGAGCAGACACACTGACAACTGGAACATGGGAGGCTTGAAACTGCATCTACAACAAGAACTGAATGTTCTGGACTGAACCTGAAGGTCCAAACTGACCACAGAGACACGAGCTGAGGATGAGGAGCAGCACCACCCTGCACACCATCTTCATCTTCTTCATGCAGCTGGAGGACTGATGAGGAGAAAGAAGTGTCAGAGACAAACAGCGCCATCTTGTGGACAACAACAACAACAACTAGAGATTTATTAGGAGCAGCTGGAACATGGAAACTGGATCAGAACATCTGGAAGAAGCTCCCAGTTCTGACCAGTTCAAGTCAGTCAGAAAGAGTTCATTCTGATTTCTGCTCTGTACTCAGGAAAGTTCACACATCACTTCATCTCACATCATGCCTCTACAAACACCTGCAGGTTGGAGCTTCATCCTGTGAC
>JBBPBX010008590.1:0-47652 GCA_038048925.1 Garcialebias charrua
TATATATATATATATATATATATATATATATATATATATAATAATTTTATTTAAAAGCGCCTTTCATGACACCCAAGGACACTTAACTGTCTCTGTGACAGACACAGAGACAGACAGATAGACCGACACACACACAGACAGACATTGGCTCTTTTTATCTGTTGTCCAAAATAGAAAAGATGAATATATATATGTATGTGCTTATGTACACACTCTTCTATAAAGAATGATATGTATTTCTATATATATATATATATATATATATATATATATATATATAATAATAATAATTTTATTTAAAAGCGCCTTTCATGACACCCAAGGACACTTAACTGTCTCTGTGACAGACACAGAGACAGACAGATAGACCGACACACACACAGACAGACATTGGCTCTTTTTATCTGTTGTCCAAAATAGAAAAGATGAATAATATATATATATATATATATATATATATATATATATATATATATATATATATATATATACATACATACAGTATATGACAGAAACAGAGACAGATATTCGCGCTATTTATCTGTTGTTGCAAATAACCAACCGGAGACAGATGGCCAAGCGTTCTTCAGCTGGGATCGAGCGCCTGTAGCTGGTGTCCTGGTACGTGATGCGGGCACCAACGCGAGACAGCAGGTCGTCAAACTGGGCACGGTTCAGACGGAAGTACCGCTTAAAGCGCTGCTCGTCCATGCGCAGCTCCTGGATTAAATGGTGAAACTCCCCGAATTCAGAACGCCTCTGAATAGTTTCATGGACCCAGACACGGCGCCTTGCACGTCTTCGGCGTGCCACTAGCAAACATATTAATAAAGCTGCCTCCACATCATCCGCCATTTTGAGAACAGACGAACAACAAGACCGGAAAGAGAATCACGACGCTCCTCCCACACCCCGCCCCCACGACGCCGCTTCCAGGAAGCCGCCGCAACACTACAGTTTGGACACCAGGGGGCAGTGCGTCCACTTCCGTGCGTGAGGAGCGTCTTTGGAGGTCAAAACGCTGCACTGTGTGAACACACCTTTAGTGTTTGTAAACAAGGACGGCTGCGCGCGCACCGGTGCAACAGAAGACTCCACCCACCCAGGCTTTTTACCAAGCAAAAAATAGTTGCGGAGTGAATCTAGCTAATTAATTTCCTCCACCAGCAACAAAATGTCAGGATGTTGCGTATACGGTTGTACAAATAGGTATTCTAAGGAAGGACTGAAGTTCTACCGCATACCAAGAGGCAATCGACCATTTCAAAGCCACCGAAGGAAGCTGTGGTTTCAGGCTATCAAGCGGGTGGATTGGACCGAGGACATCATAAAAAATGCACGAGTATGCGGTGCCCATTTTATATCAGGTAAGGTTACACATCTAGTTTTATTTCACCATAAACCCTGGTTGTCATTAAACATTGTTTTTTTAAAACTAGACGCAGTTTATTGGTGTTAAATTCGGTCGGAAAGTTGGCTAGAAGCTAGTTGCTAATAAGCTAGCTCTTAAAGGAGACCACATATAGGTATTTAAAATTTTTATGTTATTTCTGTGTGCTATCTTGACAATATTAATTCATTTTAATACACAAAATAATTCTTAGATAATCAATTATACCCTTTTTAATTCTGCCATTTTTAACTTTCGTTTTGAACGACCGGTTTCTTGAAGTCCACGCCCTTCAACGATCTGTTCACGCCCTCTGTAACAGCCAGTATCTGTAATGTGTTGTTGTTTTAAAATTAGCTCCTTTTTTATTACTCATTTGACTTACTGTTAGTGCTAGCTTAAGATAACTTACCGAAACCCGTCTGAGCGCGCCGCCATGAGCTGCTCCTTTTAGCATGAGACCTGCCGAATCCGAAGCTAATGTTAGCTTGTTCCTCTTCCGGTTTTCGCCAGCTCCGCTCGTTGCACGCGGAGATTTTGGGAGTTATCGCTGTTCCAGTCAAGACAACACAAAGTTTACCAAGTGTCTCCCGTAAATTAATCTGTAAGGAGAAGGTCCTCGCTGCTGCGAGGCTGCTGCGAGGCTGAAATGAGGCTGTACAGTTGAAGCTCCGCTCCATCGCGCCGGAAGAGGGTCCCGTCGCAACCGGTCCCTAAGCCGGGGGTCCGCTCGTTTAATTTTTGCCGGCTGCGCGTTGGCAGCGATCGCAAATACACTAAAAATTGAACTAAAACATAAAAATAACAATTATACTTTATTTATAAAGCCATTTAAAAAAAACACAGCTGCAACAAAGTGCTGTACACATGAAATTAAGAACATATAAACAAAAGATGAGATGAAATCATGAAAAACAACAGTCATGTGTTTAATACAGAAGTGGGTTGAGCCTAACCAGGGGTTGCTAGGTGAGGGGCTGGACTCAGGTTTGAGGTGATTGGCTACGGCCTGTGACGTCAATAACTGCAGGAAGTGTGAATCCTGGTGTATTTATCAAAAATAAATAAATCTACTTAGAGTAAATAAACCACTGGGTGCATTTTTTTGGCACAAGGACTGTTTTTTTTATGAAGTTAATACCCAAAGTTGAGTAAAAAAAACATTAAAAAGTGATTTTTGCATCTGTGGTCCCCTTTAATAAACAAATGCCTCTGTGCTTTATTTTCAGGGGAAATGTCGTTGGATTATCAAAGTCCTGATTTCGTACCTTCTGTGTTTGTGTACACTAAAAGCCAGGGAGCACGAGCGAAGATGGAAAGGTATGGATAATTTGCTTTGGCCTGTCTTTACTATTTATTTTTTTCTGTTCTGTTGTCATGGTCTTTAGCATACTTTGGTGTAGTGCAGGCTTTAAAATACAGCTCTGTAGTAAAAGTAGATGATGTGTAAATGTTTATTTACTATGTGTCTCGCTACATCTTCACATATTTTTATTTTAGGTACAAGAGGAAAAAGAGGAGAGATGATGGTGTGCGCAAGTCATCACATCAACCCAGCCCTGGCAGTGTCACTTCAGATCAACAACAAGAATCCAACATGGAAAATGATCCTGGTACAATTATGTCCTATCTAACAAATATTTTAATAAATTTATTGTTTAATTAATTAATTAATTATATAGATTTAAAATTTGTAAAATACTAGGGGTGTCGTCCAACATTCTGCTCATATGTTATTCAAACCCGAATGGTTTGCTTGCCGTTTTGACCCCACAATCATGTGTACAGCTAAATATTGTTCACAATTAATCAGCTAAAAAGAAGACACAAGTCACAGCACAGGCACATTCTGTCACAGAGCATAAAGTGTTGCTTCCTGCTTTTAGGTGCATTTGCTTACCGTTTCTTTTCATAACTTTCAGCACAAGATGATGTAGTCCCGAGGACTGAATACGATGATCTGAACCTGAGGCACTGTCAACTTCAGAATGAATATGCCCACCTGCGTCAGGAGTTTGACACGCTACAGGCTGAACATCAAAAGTTAAAACATAAACTGGAAGGATCTCAGTTTTCTTATTCAACTGTTAAGTGCAACTTTACACAACTCATTTTTCTCACAGGACTTACATCTGTCATCTTCCAATGGGTACTTAAAAAAATAACTGGCAGTGTAGACCAAATCTGCCAAAAACTTAGTGTTGAGGATCACTTATTAGTTGTTCTGATGAAATTAAGGTTAGGCCTAAGTAACGTTGACTTGGCATATAGATTCAATGTATCAAAAACCACCATTTCAAATATTTGCAGAACTTGGATACCTGTAATGGCCGTGATCCTCAAGCCGCTCATTAAATGGCCAACAAAAGGTGCCATACTTAAAAACATGCCCAAAATCTTTAAGCGTAAATTTAAAAAATGTCGATGTATCATAGATTGTACTGAAATTTTTATCGCCAGACCAAGTAATTTGACAGCCAGGGCTCAGACATGGTCAAATTATAAACACAATAACACAGTCAAATATTTAATTGCCATCACCCCTGCTGGGTCAATTAGTTTTCTGTCTCCTGGGTGGGGTGGGCGGGTATCCGATAAACAGATTACAAACGAATCTGGTTTCTTACAACTTTTGGAGTCTAAGGATGAGGTATTAGCAGACAGGGGATTTCTAATCAGAGATGAGCTGGCAGCTTATGGTGCAACCCTTCGCATCCCTCATTTCACAAAGGGAAAGAAACAGCTCTCTGCACATGAGGTGGACTCATCACGACAGCTTTCTCGTGTCAGGATACATGTTGAGCGAGTCATTGGTCGGTGGAAGAACTTTAAAATTTTACAAAGTGTAATTCCACTGTCACAAGTTGATATGTTAGATGACATTGTTGTGTTATGTGGTGCCCTGACAAACCTCTGTAAAAGTGTTGTTCCTAAAAAGTAATTTCTCTGTAACAGCATACAAATTAACTGTTCTGATGATAAAAAGTAACTGTTCTGAAGATAAAAAGTAACTGTTCTGAAGATAAAAAGTAACTGTTCTGTACATAAAAAGTAACTGTTCTGAACATAAAAAGTAACTGTTCTGTACATAAAAAGTAACTGTTCTCTACATAAAAAGTAACTGTTCTCTACATAAAAAGTAACTTTCTGAAATTTTTTACATATATGTTTGCAATTTGATCCACATCACTTTAAATGAACTTTCAAATGTTGATGTACTGCAGTAGATCAATAAACTGTCATCTGTCTAACAATAAACAAACGATTTGATTAAATTAGAACTTGTGTATTTCTTAAAAATTGTATATACAGGTACAATGAGGTTCAAAATTAATCCAAATAATTGAATTTGACATGAAAAACAGACTAGAAACCTACAAAAAAAATTAAGATGTTTAATATAAGATTTATTTAAAACAAGCAACATCAGATTATTAATGGCTGCAAAGATCAAGGTAAATAACAGACCACCTATAACATCAACGGTGGTACAAAACAAAGTATAAAAAAACCCTGACATTTCGTACTTGTTTATGCACAAATTCATGGCATTTCACATTCAGGACAAAAACATCTGGCATTCCTCACAGGTCCAAGTTGCTGATTTCCTTTTGATTTTTGCACAGCTGTAGTGAAAGTAGTTATTGCACTTAACACAGCTTATCATTTTGCCATACTCTGGCCTTCCACAAACCTTACAGGTTTTCTCAGACTCAAAGGCAGGATCGTGTCTTCTGGTCAGGAGTTCTGGCAACAAACCTGAGATGAAAAGGTTTTGAGCTTTTGGCAGGGTGTCTTGTAGAAACACTAGATTTTTAAGAACACGCTGCAGAATAAGTTGTTGTTTTGACCACAACACAAAGTCACAGTATTTGACATCACAAACAAACATGTGCAGTTGGATCTGATGGTAGTATGGGTGTGATTGCTTCAAAGTGAAAGAGTTGTCCAAACAAAACTTACTGTCATCTGTACATCCGTTAAAGTTTTGCTGATATTTGTATGGACATTTTATTTCCACCACACCTTGGCCACAACATTTACAACTAACTATTCCATCAGGTGATGAGCCAAGGTGTGGCTCAGAAGGCAGCACTACTAAGCCACAGCAGCTTACAGTTAAATCTTCATGTGTTTTGGCCATTAAATCAGTGTATGTTTGTCGTGCAGTTTCCTCCATGTTTTGTCCCCACAGCACAGATGGTACATTTAAATCTCTGTGGTTGTACTGCATTACATCCATCAGATATGTGTTGCTGATCATGTCCGAAGTGGTGGCACGATGAAATTTGGTGCTTGTGATTCGACCAGCTCTATGGATGTTCCACTCCATAGACTTTGACTGCTGTCGGGTCACAGCTTCCAGCCTTTTGCACTGATCAGGTGTGTGTTTAGTTTTCAGCAGGTGAAATGTTTCCTCACATTTCACCTTTAGTTCATCGGGTGTGAGGTCTCTGAATGATGTGCTAAATAAAGCAGTTAAGGGCTCCGGTAAATCTTGATTCTCCTCATAGTTGTCGTCAGATGAAGCCGTGTCCGTGTCACTGTTGTCGAAGCTCGTCAGCATTGCACAATCTGGGTCCACAGCCCGCAGTTCTAGGATGTCGTCATCTGTCAGCACTATAAAAAAAAAACAAAGATAGTTAGGGTGGTATATTACATCCACATCTTCAAAAGTGAGATGGAAATGTAAACGCAGGGCTCCAGACTGCACTTAGCTGTGTTCTATTTTACCTGTGTAGTTCAGACTATTTACAATGTTTTTAGCCACTTCTCTATTAATAATGATTTAAAATAAAATGCTTTAGTCGCTCAAACAATTTGTAATTAGGAGTAGAGGCCAATGTATGTTATGAATAAAAATGAAATGAGTGTGAACTTTGTTACTTGTATAAAGAAGTTACAGTAGTCTGGAGTCCCTGAAAATTTAATAATTATCAAAGTGGGCCTTATTTGCCTCTGTCAACATCTACATGCCTCTGGGTGTCCCACTGTTCTTGTGAGTAGGTTTTGATGCTGCTGGAAACTGCTTGCGTAGCCTCTTAGTTTTGGTGAACTTGATTTCACTCAGTGGAGCTGGCTTGACCTCTCTTCGACTCTCTTTCCACATGCACACACCGGAGGTAACTGCTGCCTTCTCTGTCCTGCCCATCCTAACTGCGAGCTCAACTTTGAACAGTATGGCAGCTGCATGACTACAGCATGATCCTAGACTGAAATGTTGGAATCTACTAACATGTTATGGTGTAAATGTCACTTTTGAATGTTTCCTGACTAAGTTCAGACTTTGCTTGTAAATAAATACATGTAAACATTTGTGATTTTCATTAGCTTCTGAAATTCAAGCCACTGTGACCACTGGATGAATATTTTGGAATATGTAATGACTAAGTTATCTGATCAATGCAAATAAAACATTTTACACTGAAAACTGAAAAGAATGTAAAACCTAAAATTGCAGTGGCCTAAAACAGAAGCAAATTATGCATATCAAGAACCAAAGTTAACTTACCCTGCCATACAGGTGCAGTTTGCTGTGAGAATGTAGTTCTCCACTTTGTTGACGATTACCCAAGCCTCATACATTGTAGTCTTTGCACCTTGTCTCTGACTGGGGAGGACTTTGGACTTTAAAACACAGAAATCTGTGTCCATATCATTATATAGCACTTCCTGTACATGTCCACAAACAACGTAGTCATACGCATCAAGTGATTTGTATGCTCGTAGTTTTTCTCTTGTGTACACGCTAGGTTTCTCCACCAAATACGTGTAAATATCAGGCCACTGAATGCTAGGCCACTTACTCACGTCATCCTCCCATTCAGTAACTGTACACGGATCAGGAAGCTGATGGCCATTGCTCAAAGTTAACTTATTAAAGTAAGCTTTGCGATCAATTACCGATAACCCGCTAGCGTAGCTTGATAATACACTACGAGCCGCCATACTGCTGTGGCCACGCAGCTGCTTGATGACGTAGGCTGTAAATGGGTCTATAGACAAAGCTTTTTCCTTAGTTTACACATTTCCCAGGAGAAATTGATAAGTTGGCCTGTTTCGAGGGCAACCGGGTAGTCTGATTCACATAGCCAAATTTGTTGATTTATTCAGGTAGACTATGAGTCCAGCTACAGGCAGGAGATGGAAAACCTGGGGAGCTGGTGCAAGGACAATAACCTTCACATAATGTGAAGAAGACAAAGGAGATGGTTGTGGACTTCAGAAGGAACAAACAAACAAATTTGTTTCAGGACTTTGTTGAAGTGTTTCACCTCGTTTTTTGTTTCAGAATTTGTTAATTTGTTTCAGGACTTTGTTAAAGTGTTTTGCCTCGTTTGTTAATTTGTTTAAGAACTTAAAGTGTTTTGCCTGGTTTGTTAATTTGTTTAAGAACTTGTTAAAGTGTTTTGCATTGTTTGTTAAAGTGCATGTTTCATGTTGGTTTTTTGGGCAGAAAAATAATATTTAGAGGTAATACAGTAATTTTGATAATCCTCCCTGCTTTCCAAATTAATAGCAAGAGCCTTACAGCCACAAATCAGGGGGAAATCGCAGAGCCTAAAAAAAAGTGCGGTTTTGGAGTCACGGGACATGTGACGTAGGAGGAGGGGGAGAAGAAGAAGGTGTCGAAGGTTGTTGTATTGAATTGTATTGAAGCGAAAAAGGTCCAATAATGGTTAATATTTGTGTGTGCGGGAGTTGTTCAAACTCCAGTTTGTCTGGACATCGTGTCCATCGATTTCCTGCACAAAAAAACCCAGCTTTCAGAGCTTGGGTGAGATTTGTCCGGTTGAAAAGGCAGGATTTCACCAACAGAAGCGTCTCGTACAACTCCCCACTAAACAGTAGACGTCGAGGTGACGTCTATATAGAGCCCGTTGGTCGAAGACCAATTCTAGACGTCGCCCCGACGTGCAAACAAGGTCTTTTTTTGACGTCTAAATATGACCGCATTTGTACGTCGTATGAACGTCAGTTTTGGAGGTGATCTGGACCATGTTCACAGAGTTAAACTTTTAGGACTATAAAAGTGCAGTTAGACAATTGATTTAATAAGAATGTTGTTTTTTAATAACATTTTAATGCATTTCCTCAATTTTTTTTTCTTTTTTTACAAATTAGACTTGTCCGTCGTTTGAGAGTCCAATTCTAGACGTCGCCCCGACGTGCAAACAAGGTCTAATTAGGACGTCTAACCATGACCGCATTTGTACGTCGTATGAACGTCAGTTTTGGACATTATCTGGACCTGGTTCACAGAGTTAAACTTTTAGGACTATAAATTTGCAGTTAGACAATTGATTTATTAAGATTGTTGTTTTTTAATAACATTTTAATGCATTTCCTCAATTCTTTTTTTCTTTTTTACAAATGTATATTATTTATTTGAAGAATATAATTATTGTTGTTGTTTGTTGTTATTCATTCAACCTTTAGGCAGGTTATATCTCATTCGATCGACTCATTTACAAGAAACCTCATTTATTCCACTACGTCGCGGTCACACATTCATTTCAGTAGGTGGCAGTACTTGTGTTTTTTGCTTTCTTCCATTAAAAACAAGAAGAAGAAATTCGGAACTCGAGCGTTATGATTGGATTGGCGGAGGTATCACGTGATCATTCCAACCAGTCAACGCCTCTCTTGTTGAACCGCGCGCTGGCTTGAATAAAACCAACCGTTGTTTATTTTCTCTTTGCTGATGTGCTGCGGTGATTTCTATCAGAGCTCAACTGTGTTCAGTTCATTTGTCACGGAACTCCTGCCCTAAACTTGCTGCAATCCATTCAGAAGTTGAAGGTAATTAGTTCTGTTTTATAGCTTTGTTCTCTTGAATTCTGTGGTCACGACGTACATGTAGCTAACAGCTAAGCTACATTGTGCTAAGGTAAGCTAACTTGTGTCTACGACTGCGGCAGACGATGTAAAGGAAAATCGAACAGTACAGTTTAGAAAATAAGTTATTCTATCCAAGTAAGCCGTATGCTACGAGTTTTGTTTGTTTCTTTGTTTTGCTTTGAGACTATCGAGGCCTGCACGCGTCTCCATTAACACGCATGTGCTGAGCGGCCAGCGTTGCTGTACAGCTTTGGGCAGCATTTTTGTGAATTTTAGACTGTTGGAAAACTGTATTCGCTACAGTGCTTACTTCCTCCGCGTGTTACAACGCCATCGCCGTGTCTTTTTTTTCTTCCTTTTGTGTGTGTGCACTGGGCGGGGGTCAGCTGGAAGGTGAAACGTTTCAGCATTAAAAAATAGAAGGAAAAAAACTGTCCAGATGACCTGAATTCAGACCAAAGCTTTTCAGTTGCAAATGAATGAGTAAATATGAAATTAAAAAAAAGCTTTAAAATGTCTCCTTCTATCTAATTTTACTTTGACTAGGCAAAATGAGATAAGTACTGTACTGTAAACTACATTCTGACTAATATCTCTGTGAACATGTCGCTCCAGTTGTGTTTATAAACAACTGTGTTTTTTTCTTTATATATATATATATATATATATATATATATATATATATATATATATATATATATATATATATATATATATATATATATATATATATATATATATATATATATAATAAATTTGTGGAGCGTTGGTCCTAGAGGACATTTCACAGGTAATGCACCTTTTTGCTTCATCTTAATTATTTTGCATCGCTGAATAATCTTTTGTTTTTGTCCTCAGCAAGTGCAGCGCCTCAACCCAAGGACCTGTCAACGCCCAGTGAGTACCGGTATACATTACACTTTAAACCATTGTTTATTTTATCAGGCCTTGCAAAATAAAATTTATTTTATTATTTTTTTCATGGAAAACCGATGCCACTTCCAGATCAGAAATTGGAAGATGGGCATTCCCATTGCCTCAGGATGGTAAGTATTGAACAGTTAGCAGTGAGACACTTGGAAAAAAATGATCAACCACAGCCACCTTGCTGTTGGAGAGATTGTTCATTCATTCATTCAACCTTTATTTAGTCAGGTAAATCTTTTGAACCTCATGGGCTCATTTACGAAAGCGACCTGCTAAAACTAAAGAACAATGAACAGCAATGGTAGAATTTCCTTAAACAATAAACAAACAAACAAACAATAAACAATAGAAAACAAAAAAAAATAATTGTAATCAAGACATGTGTGGTTTTGTTTTATTTTTTTCCCCCAGTGTTTCAGCGTATTCAACTTCTTTGACCTCGGCGATCGCCTACACCGTATACATCCCACCTCTTCAGCTGTGCCAAAAAGGATAGAGACCATGGAGGATTTTGTGAGAGAGGAGCACCTCGTGACTCCAAATTTGCTACCCTGGTAGGTTTTACAAGTCTGGAGGAAAGCCGAGCATAACGCAGTACCGTACAACCAAACACTTGGAAGTGTCAGTGAACTATATCATGGATTTATTCCAACAGGTTCTGCAAATTTCCAGAATTGGAGGAAAGCACACCAAGGACTTTGTCTACAAATTTCTTGATAGGTATGTATCAACACACGCTCACCCACCCACTAACCATCTGAACTAAATATTTTACTTGCAAGTTCAGTATTTAGTTTTGTAAACTAAATATTTAGCTATCAAATTAAATATTTAATTTAGAACGACGTGTATTAATAACATGGTTAAAATATGACTGGAAAAAAATGATCAACCAGCCACCTTGCTGTTGGAGAGATAACATTGTAATCAAGAAATGTGTGTTTTTGTTTTATTTTTCCCCCCAGTGTTTCAGCGTATTCAACTTCTTTGACCTCGGCGATCGCCTACACCGTATACATCCCACCTCTTCAGCTGTGCCAAAAAGGATAGAGACCATCAGGGACGGCTGGTATAAGTGGGCTAGTAGGTGCTAAGCCCTACCTGGTATTCACAGGTTAAACATTATATAATTATATAATTATAAACAATTTATAAATAACAACTTAAAAATAAACAGAATTTAAAAATAATGTGTCTTATTTAGTGAAAATTACAGCAAAAACTGGTGCTAAACCATCTGGGGTTGTTCTGCGGGGCTAACTTTTCACAGCCCATTTTAATTCAATGTCTCTGTGGTTCAGAATGATTGACATGCGTCTCTCGCCACGCCCCCTCAGTTTGCGGCTCATTGGGGCTAATTCTGATCAGCCCAGGATCAGCCCAATGCCACAGAAATAAGCCAGTTAATAGGGTGGACGTACAATAACGTGCTTCAAGCCCAAGTTTATGTGGGTGTGGTTTAGTGTAGGTAGTGGTACCATGGCAAGCAAGATTAAAATTACTACTAATTTTATTTCCTCATGCATCGGGTCGGGGAGAGATAAAAAAAAAGACACCTGACCCAGTCTGACAAATGTACGGATGGAGCGAGGAGGAAGTGTTGTCTAGCTTCAAAAACACGGTAAAAACAATTGTTTGTTGCTAAAAATTATAGCAAAGATGTGTCTGAGCTTAACCTTTCCTTAATAAATTCACGAAATGGTCAATTATCAGCTGGATTTAAAGTAGTAGTTCGCTATGTGCACGCGCACACGCGCGCGGGTGGGACGGTGTGTGGGACTGGGATGGTGTTCTGCACGCGCGCGGATGGACAGAACCGTCCCACACGCGCGCGGGTGGACAGAACGTGGGACAATGTGGGACGTGTTCTGTGCAGCGGGATGGAGCTGGCTGCACAGAACAGTGGCGGAGCTAGACTTTTATTGCTGGGGGGGGCCAAGTCTATGGTAAGGGGTCCACTTACAGTGGTAAAAATAGACTTGTCCCAACTTTTTTGGGATTTGTTGACACTATGAAATTTTGAAACAACATATTTTTTCCTTAAAATGATACATTCTCTCAGTTTAAACTTTTGATCTGTGATCTAAATATTTTTAAGTTTAGAAATCAAGTCTTTTCATTTATTTATTTATTTATTTATTTATTTATTTAAATTTTATTCATTTCATTAAAATCAAGTAACAACTCAAAAAAATAAAAAAACATACATTCAAAATAAAATGAAAGGCAGCAGATGAAGAATAATCTTATAATCTCTGCCCCTTTTACCCAAAGATACAACAATAAGTTACCAAAGATTAAAGTTAACTACATCATCAAATTAAAGACTACATCAACTCAAATGATGATTCATATAAATTCTTATGCTAGTTTTTCATATTCTTTCAAAAAAATCCCTTTTAACAATCTCTTAAATATATAGAGATCTGGCTGTTTTAACATTTTCTTCCAGACCATTCCACAATCTTATTCCCTGAATTATTGTACACCGCTCCTTCAAACTGGTACGAAAACAAGGTTTCACAAACATTTCTGTCCCTTTAAGAAAATAAACAACATAACCTTTTTCTAAACAGCTTTAGTGTTAAACACAATGAAGTACAAAAAAATGAAAGTGGTACTGCTACCCCTAGCGGCCGAAAGTGGTAATAAAGTAACTTAGTAATCTAACTTAGTTACTTTCCAAATCAAGTAATCAGTAACTTAACTAAGTTACTTTTCCCAAGGACTTATCAGTAACTTAACTAAGTTACTTTTTCAATGTAACTATGCCATCACTGTTCGGAGGAGACACAGTTTGTCACCGTAGTCCTACACTGAGATGTAAAATAAATTAGAAGTTTTTGAAAAAACCTGTGAAACCTGAAAAAGTCCTGAAAAACGAGGGAAAAGGAGTGTGGAGGAGTGTGATGCAGTTATGCAAAGCTGTTTGACTGGGAAAATAATAATCTTTTACAGTTGAAACCCTTAATGCAGGGCAATGTAAGTTGGATGAAAAAGGTTCTATTTAAGCTTGGCTTTTGGTATTCTTGGTGGTTGGTTGTTTTACGCTTGTCTTTGTGCTGAAAAAGGACATAATGTCAATTTACAGTGGGTTTTCTTTATTTCACATTGATGCCTCTGTTGTTGGAATCCAACCTGCAGCATTACATGTATGTGTACATTATACGTGTGTGTGTGTAAATTATAGGGATGCACTGATCCACATTTCTCACTTCCGATCCGATACCGATACTTAAGAATTGGGTATCGACCGATACCGATACTTTCCCGATCCGATACTGTTCAGGTATGTGAATCTGTATAATGAAATATTTGTACTGAGACTATAAATTTATGTGTATTTTGGAATGTTTTCTATACTATAAAGACTATACTGTTAAAGTTTGTGAGTTTCCTGTTGTGAGTGTCTTCATTGGTTTTAACTCACACAATGTTAAGAGGGGAGTCACAGAATATGATGGAACACAAGTGCTCTTTGAAGCTGGATCGGAAATATCGGCAGGTTGGATCCGATATCCGATACTTAAATTATGCTGGTATCGGATACCGATACCGATACTGGATCGGATCTGCCCCATCCCTAGTAAATTAGCCCACCCTAAAAATATCACCACCAGCCGCCACTGGAGACCATGGAGGATTTTGTGAGAGAGGAGCACCTCGTGACTCCAAATTTGCTACCCTGGTAGGTTTTACAAGTCTGGAGGAAAGCCGAGCATAACGCAGTACCGTACAACCAAACACTTGGAAGTGTCAGTGAACTGTATCATGGATTTATTCCAACAGGTTCTGCAGATTTCCAGAATTGGAGGAAAGCACACCAAGGACTTTGTCTACAAATTTCTTGATAGGTATGTATCAACACACGCTCACCCACCCACTAACCATCTGAACTAAATATTTTACTTGCAAGTTCAGTATTTAGTTTTGTAAACTAAATATTTAGCTATCAAATTAAATATTTAATTTAGAACGATGTGTATTAATAACATGGTTAAAATATGACTGGAAAAAAATGTTTTCTCTAAACTAAAATATTGCTGTTGATTTTTGTAACTTTGCTAATGGCACCTCATAGATATGAAAATGTTTGGCAACTCGAGTGCGTTTTGCAGCAATTTTTTAACTGATGTGCTCAAATTTGGCAGCACGATGTCTCAGTGGTTAGCACTATTGTCTCACATCAAGAAGGTCCTGGGTTCAATCCCCGGTTGGACCTGGAGTGTTTCTGTGGAGTTTGCATGTTCTTCTCGTGCTTGCGTGGGTTTTATCCGAGTACTCCGGTTTCCTGCAACAGATCCAAAACATGCATGTTCTGCCTTCAGGTCCAGGCCTCCCTTGAAAAAAAGATCTGTGATCTCTATGGGATTTGCCTGCTTAAATAAAGGTTAATAAATAAAAATGTGTGTTAGTGTGTTAACTAGTGTTCTAAGTGATTGGCAAAAACTCAAAGCCACCTATCAACATTTGCTGGGATGGATGTTTTTATTTATTTATTTATTAATCAGGGAGATCCCAGCAAGACACTGTGCATTTTCCAGGTTGCCCTTGCATATTGCTAATTACTTTTTGTTTTTGTTTGTTTTTTTGCAAATGCAGATGGAATCATGAATGGAGATTCTGCAGCAACAAAGGATTTTATAAGGACTCATGCTGCAGAGCATTTAAAACATGCAAAGGAGGACATGGGCTCACACTGGACAATTAACACAACTGGCACAACTGGTAGAGCTGCTGCCTCTCAGCGAGCAGGTCCCCGGTTCAAATCCCGGTCCGGGGGCCTTTCTGGGTGAAGTTTGCATGTTCTCTCCGTGCATGCGTGGGTTTTCTCCGGGGGCTCCAGTTTCCTCCAACAGTCCAAAAACATGCATGTTAGACTGATGGGGACTCTATGACCTTGGGTGTGAGTGAGACAGGTCTCTCTTGTAAATGAGTCCCCGTGGCTCAACGAGGCTAGCCTGTATAAATAAAGGTTGAATGAAAAAATGTGCCACAAAGAAGTGGAGGTGGGGCTTTCACACTGTACATTTAATGCACCACGAAGAAGTGGACACTGGACATTTAATGCACCACGAAGTGGACATCCATCCATCCATCCATTTTCTTCCGCTTATCCGGGGTCGGGTCGCGGGGGTAGCAACCTAAGTAGGGAGGCCCAGACTTCCCTCTCCCCAGCCACTTGGAGCAGCTCCTCTGGGGGAATCCCAAGGCGTTCCCAGGCCAGCCGAGAAACATAGTCCCTCCAGCGTATCCTGGGTCTTCCTCTGGGTCTCCTCCCGGTGGGACATGCCCGGAACACCTCACCAGGGAGGCGTCCAGGAGGCATCCTAACCAGATGCCCGAGCCACCTCAACTGGCTCCTCTCGATGTGGAGAAGCAGCGGCTCTACTCCGAGTCCCTCCCGGATGACTGAGCTTCTCACCCTATCTCTAAGGGAGAGTCCAGCCACCCTGCGGAGAAAACTCATTTCAGCCGCTTGTATCCGAGATCTTGTTCTTTCGGTCATAACCCAAAGCTCATGACCATAGATGAGGGTGGGAACGTAGATCGATCGGTAAATTGAGAGCTTTGCCTTTTGACTCAGCTCTCTCTTCACCACGACAGACCGGTACAGCGCCCGCTTCACTGCGGACGCTGCACCTATCCGCCTATCGATCTCACGCTCCAGTTTTCCCTCATTCGTGAACAAGATCCCGAGATACTTAAACTCCTCCACTTGGGGAAGGACCTCCTCCCCGACCCGGAGAGGGCACGCTACCCTTTTCCGGCTCAAGACCATGGCCTCGGATTTGGAGGAACTGATCCTCATCCCGGCCGCATCACATTCAGCTGCAAACCGCTCCAGCGAAAGCTGTAGATCACGAGCTGATGAAGCCAATAGGACCACATCATCTGCAAAAAACAGAGAAGCGATTCTAAGGCCACCAAAACGGATCCTCTCAACACCTTGGCTGCGCCTAGAAATTCTGTCCATAAAAGTTATAAACAGAATCGGTGACAAAGGGCAACCTTGGCGGAGTCCAACTCTCACCGGAAACGAGCCTGACTTACTGCCAGCAATGCGGACCAAGCTCTGACACCGGTCGTACAGGGACCTAACAGCCCATATCAATGGGCCTGGTACCCCATACTCCCGGAGTACCCGCCACAGAACCCCCCGAGGGACGCGGTCGAATGCCTTTTCCAAGTCTACAAAGCACATGTAAACTGGTTGGGCAAACTCCCACGCACCCTCCAGGACCCTGTTGAGGGTGTAGAGCTGGTCTAGTGTTCCACGACCAGGACGAAAACCACACTGCTCCTCCTGAATCCGAGGTTCGACTATCCGACGGACCCTCCTCTCCAGAACCCCTGAATAGACCTTACCAGGGAGGCTTAAGAGTGTGATCCCTCTATAGTTGGAACACACCCTACGGTCCCCCTTTTTGAATAGGGGAACCACCACCCCAGTCTGCCAATCCAAGGGAACTGCCCCCGATGTCCACGCGATATTGCAGAGTCGCGTAAGCCAACACAACCCCACAACATCCAGAGCCCTAAGGAACTCAGGACGAATCTCATCCACCCCCGGAGCCTTGCCACCGCGGAGCTTTTTAACCACCTCGGCGACCTCCGCACCAGAGATGCGAAGAAGAAGTGGACACTGGACATTTAATGCACCACAAATAAGTGGACACTGGACATTTAATGCACCACAAAGAAGTGGACACTGGACATTTAATGCACCACAAAGAGGTGGAGGACATAGGGTCACACAGGACATTTAAAACGTGCCACATAGAAGTGGAGGATACGGGCTCACACAGAACTGAGGAACACTTTTTTGGGGGGGATGCAAATAGGTGCTGGGCATAAAATTAGAATATTGTGAAAAAGTTATTTATTTCAGTAATTCCATTCAAAAAGTAAAACTTCTATACAGTATTACTGTATATTCATTCACACAGACTGATATATTTAAAAATAATCTTAATGCTGATGATTATAACTGACAACTAATGAAAACTCCAAATTCATTATCAGTAAATTACATTACTTGAGATCAATTAAAAAATGATTTTTATAGATGTTGGCCAACTGAAAAGTATTAACATGGTAGCATGGTCCTTAGCCCCAACTATTGAAAGATGTACATATTGTACATTTCATGTTCATACATCTCAGTTGGCCAACATTTATAAAAATACTTTATTTTTATTGAGCTCAAGTAGTAGTCTAATTTTCTGAGATACTGAATTTAGGGTTGTCATTGGTTGTCAGTTTTAATCATCAACATTAAAATAAATAAACATTTGAAATATATCAGTCTGTGTGTAATGAATATTTCACTTTTTGAATGGAATTCCTGAAATAAAACAACTTATTTAAAATATTATGACCAGCACACTTTGTACAGATTATTTTTGTGGTGAGGGGACTGTAATTTTATACAGCTTTTTTATTTCTCTTGTTACTGCCTGCTATATCAAAAAGAAAAATGAAGGCATGTTAAAAAAAAATTTGTTAAGTACAGACCAAAAATGAAGGCATGTTAAAAAATTATTATTGTTTATGTTAAGTACGGCCAAAGAATGAAGGCATTTAAAAAAAAAATAATATGTGAAGTACGGCCAAAGAATGAAGGCATTTAAAAAAAAAAATTATGTGAAGTACAGACCCAAGTGAGCTGTGTACTTTTATAGATTTGTTTGTGTATTTTGTGTTGCCACCAGTTGATAAGTTCCGTAATGTAAAGCTTTTTTTTTAAGTTACCAAAGGTGGAATTCTCAATTTTATGTGTTATGCTGTTCCTTTAAATTGTGTCAAATAAACAGGATAAAGGTAAAATTTATGGAGTGATTTGTAAAACTTAATCCAACTGTTTGTAGGATTTTAAAGCTGCAGATGCGGATGGTCAAATGTATTTCCCTAGATTTGTTTGCCTCAACGCAATTTTAAAGTAGATTCATGGACCTTACCAAGCTCCGCCCAGAAACGCCCCCTAAGCTCCGGCCGGTCTCCGTGTCTCCCAAGCTCAGCATTAGTTTCAATGGAAAACATGGCGTCGACTGACTCTGCAGGGTATTTCTGAGTCGAATAGTGTATCATTTCTGCCAGATTCCAACAAAATATCAGCCATGACAATAGACAGGGGAACCAACAAGTTCATGTTTTTTTTTTTTTGGACGTTATCAAGTTGTTTGATCCACGCGATGCCTCCAACAGCGTGCGCGTCACAGCTAATGCTACTACTGTTTGATGAGGAAAACATCAGCTCCTGAACGCTCAGCATTATTACAGCTGTGGACAGGATCACTGATGACTATTGTCCTGCAAGGCTGGGTAAGTCAGGCATTCATGGTTATGAGGATTACTTTTGAAATCAGTGATTTATGTTGTTGGCAAAAGTTTGAGTGTGCCTTGGTCGCAAAGCTAATGCTAACTGTAATCTCCATTGGTTAGCCGTTGCTGCTTTAGCTGCTAAACACGCCGACAGCGACTTTTGTGAAGGCTAATGAGCTCAGCTGTTCAGTGTGTTAGTTAAAATCCAGCCTTCGTGTCACGATTTTGTGCAGTTTTAGGTGAAATCGACAGTAGAGTAGCTCGTTGTGTTAGCTAGCTCATGTGGAGTTAGCCGAGCTGTTTCTTCCCAACTTCCAGAACGTTCAGTGAACTGTGGCTTTCTCTCATCGTGACCGCGTGTTGTTAACTAGCAGGTTTCAAAAGCAGGTCAACCCTTCTCTGCTGGTGAAAGAAATAATTGTTCAGTTTTGTGCAACAGGGCCGAGCGCAGTGGTCGTGCACAAGCTTTGATCCAAGCAAGGCATTCAGTTTCACATATAGGGAAGCGGTGAATTTTACTTCCACAAATACGGTCAGGGTACCTGACATCTCCGGTACAGATACCCCACTGACGGTGGAGGACAATTTTCCCAGCCCTGACGCAAAAAAAATCTGCACGTATGCTAGCTAGCAATGTAAGTAGCATGTGGTGCCGGTCTCACCAACGCTACTGTAGCGTTTGTTTTGTGAGACCGGCACGCACGTGGAAGCTGCGCTGTGACGTGTTATGGGCATTAGCCAATGAAACGCGGCCCTGTGGGCGGAGCTTGGTAAGGTCCATTATACTTTTTATATGCATAGCATGATTTTGACAAGCAGCATGTAAAGTGACTAAAATAAGTTAAATATAATAGCCTAATTAGAATAAGCTAAATACAGTAAGTTATTGACGTCAGATAGACGTCTAATGTAGACGCCTTTTAGACGTCAGGAATATAGACGTCTAATGTAGACGCCTTTTAGACGTCAGGAATATAGACGTCTGTTGGACGTCGGGGAAAAGACGTCATCTGGCGTAACGTTTTCGACCTTCCAGGGACCTGATTTCGACGTCCAGAAATGACCTGAAAAAGACGTCGTATAGACGTCTCCTTGCTCAGTGGGTCCGTGATTTGTAGTGCGCACTTCCGTCAGGAGGATTACAACTACAGCGACTTGAACGAACACAGGATGGGCTTCAGAAGTAAGGACAAGATCAGGCTGAAATCCGCTGCAGTTCCATCAGTTCACAGCAGAGGGGCCGTCAGAAGCGAGCAAGATCCATCGGGACAGAGTGCTGCTCTAACAACAATGGCCGCCGCCAGCAGCAGTCTCTCCGGAGCTTCGTGTCGTCCAGTAAATTGTAAATTGGAAGTAGCCATGTTTTTGAAGAACGTTTCTTGGCAGAATATAATTTTATTAGTTTTTTGGTTGAAATGGTTAAAAGTGGTTTAGGAGCTATAAAGCTGAACTTTACCGAAGCTAGCTAGACACGATAGTATGTCTTAAAAAATGAATAAAAACTCGAATTTCATCACAAATGTCATCTATAGGTCCTCAGTCAGTAAATAAAAACACATATAATTAATGTCTGGCAGCAGAAAATATATCCACCAAGTGGTTTTGGAGGTACAAATTTCTAAATGCACAGAGCTAACTCAATGCTAACTCCACTCGGTTGCGTCTTAAAAAATGAATAAAAAATCAAATTTCATCACAAATGTCATCTATAGGTCATCAGTCAGTAAATAAAAACACATATAATTAATGTCTGGCAGCAGAAACTATATCCACCGAGTGGTTTTGGAGGTATAAATTTCTAAATGCACAGAGCTAACTCAATGCTAACTCCACTCGGTTGCGTCTTAAAAAATGAATAAAAAATCGAATTTCATCACAAATGTCATCTAGGTCATCAGTCAGTAAATAAAAACACATATAATTACTGTCTGGCAGCAGAAAAAATATCCACCGAGGGGTTTCTTAGCTATTTATAACGTTATAAACAGAAAGAAAATGAATGCTAACCGAGACGACTCCGTCTCAAAGCACGAATAAAAAAAATCAATTTTATCTCAAATGTCATACAGGGCATCAGTTTGTATATTGTATATATTTGGCAGAAACTTTTTCGTTTAAAATGGAATTATATAAAGTATGAAAGCAATGTCTATACATAATGTCCATGTTTTAAAATAATGTGTGCAGCTAAGTATAAAATTCAGAGATCGCACTACCTCTCTATATGTTCAAATGAAACGTTATTATCCACCTTATTCTTAGCCCCCATGATGCCTTGCGCAAATTATGTGTACGTCTTCCGCCGGAAGTGAGAGCAGCAGTTAAAGCCCAGTCTACTGGCTGTATTTTTCACGTTTGTTTTTTAGTTTTGTTTATTTCTAATTAATTGCAATGGTTACTTCGTGTTGGGTTAGTGGGTGTTCCTGTCGGGTAGACGTTTGTGCAAAGCGCAGTTTTCACTTCATCCCAAAAATAAGTAAACGTGAAGGATTTATCTCCATCGGAGGAACTGACAGCTGCCCCTCCTCTGTCTGATCTGCTCTCGAAAACGTCGTGTTCAGATCACGTTTTCTCCGGTAAACAAAATATTCTACATAAATCATTTTGTGAAACAATTTCAGAACAATGTGAGAGTATAATTTTCTCTGTGTTGGAGCTGTTGTTGTTTTTTTCTTCATGATTTAGCATTGTTTACTAGCTGTGGTTAGCTTAGCATGTAGCGTTAGCATCTGTTAAAGTATTTACTAAACAAATCTGTGGATAAATAATATAAACACATGTGTGTGTAATACATTTACACATGATCCTAAAAAATCTGCAGGTCCAGATGAACTTCCACCTTACTTCTTAAGGCTGGCTGCTCATATCATCACAGTCCCTGTGACCCACATCTTTAATCTGTCCATAAGCCAAAACACCATTCCGGATGCTTGGAAAACAGCCTTTGTTCTTCCTTTGCTGAAGGGAGGTGACCCCACCTCATTGAACAATTATCGACCGATCTCTAAACTCTGCATCTTAGCCAAGGTTCTAGAAAAACTGATAAACTCTCAGATCAAAAACTATCTGGACTCATTTAACATCTTACCTCTCCATCAATCTGGTTTCAGGAAAAAACACAGCACAACAACTGCTTCTCTGAAGGTTCTGAATGATGTTGTTGAAGCATTGGATGCTAAGGACTATTGTGCTGCACTTTTCTTAGACCTGTCTAAAGCTTTTGACACTGTGGATCATAACATCCTGTGTCATAAGCTCTCAGAAATCGGTTTCTCTGATCACACCATCGGTTGGTTTTCTAACTATCTTTCCAATCGGAGGCAATGTGTTCAACATAACGGTACTTTTTCCAGCTATTTAACAGTTAAAAATGGTGTACCACAAGGCTCAGTTTTAGGACCCACTCTCTTTACAATCTACATAGCTAATGTAGGTCACTGCATCCCTGATGCATCCTTACATTTCTATGCTGATGATACAGTTGTTTATTGCCGAGCTAAAACAGTAGCTAAGGCTTTCCAGTTACTGCAATCCGCTTTTGACATCATCCAGTCAGATTTGTTCCGTCTCAAACTTGTCCTAAATGCTGATAAAACAAAAGGGATGTTTTTTTCAAATAGGAAGGCGGTTCCAGCAGATCCTCCTCTGATTTTATCTTCAAATGGTGTACCTATTGAGTTTGTTGATTCCTATAAATATCTGGGTATCCTGATCGATTCACATCTCTCTTTTAAACTCCACGTGGAAAACCTAGTGAAGAAACTGAAAGTTAAACTGGGTTTCTTTTTCAGAAACAGATCATGTCTATCACTGAATGTTAGGAAACGCCTTGTATCTGTGACTTTCCTTCCCTCCATTGATTACGGTGACATTCTCTACATGAATGCTCCTACAAGCACCCTGCGGATGTTGGATGTTGTCTATCATGGTGCACTAAGATTCATAACTGGTTGTGATTATCGTACCCACCACTGCACCCTGTATTCACTGGTTAACTGGACATCATTAACCTCACGCAGACTCTTCCACTGGTACATTTTCATCTTCAAATCACTTCTTGGTCTGCTGCCCTCATACATCTCCTCCTACATGTCTTTGCGTGAGTGCAGCTACAGCGTGCGCTCTCAGGACATGATTACCTGCAGTGTTCCGTCAGTGAGGACTGAACTTGGAAAAAGGGCCTTCTCCTACTCCGCTCCTGCTTCATGGAATATCTTACAAAAAGATCTGAAGCTCTCGACCTTGACTTCTCTAAATGGTTTTCAGAATCTGTTGGAATCCTGGCAAAAACCAATGCAGATTTGTTCCTGTCTTTGATTTTATACATATACCTTATAATGTTTTGCTAGTTTTTTGATACTTTGTTAAAGGGAGGAATGTGTAACGGGTGTCAGAATCCCGGACCCGTTAGCAGCAGATGATGCTGGAAAAACAACAAGTAAATGAGCACAGGGAGACGCAGTCTGTGTTGCTCCAGTTTCTCTCAGCTTATGAGAAACGGCTGAGCAACAGGCAGCTCAAAGTCCCCATGCGCCACCTACTGGTGAAACACCGTTATTACACCCCTCGTCACTAACCCCTGTTAACAACAAATAAAATATCTTCTTATCAGAACCCCATAAACATTTAAAGAAATGCATGTTTGTTTGTTTGTTTTTTTCTTCCACTTTTGTGAGCACACACCAGTGGGCATCACACACTCCCGGCAAAAATAAAAATGGCTCTGACATAAAAAAAAACTTTAAACAGATTGTCCTTAAACCCAATTTCACCAACTAAACCTTCTCAACCGCATAGCAATCTGGGTGGAATGCTCACAAATGGTGTGTGGTAAATATGATGTTGCCATGGAAGTTGAGTACACAAAAAATAATTTGGGTACTGCACACTCAGTGACGAACTAGGTAAATATGAATATTGCATTGGGTGAACAAAAACTGCATTCAGATTTGCATGTGACTGTACTGATGGCTCCCCCAATGAGTCATACGTGAGGAAGTGCCTGGGCCTTTTATTGCGTGGGATCATGGCACGCCAGCAGCAAATCCTCATGCAGCGTGAGAATATTACACGAAATACCGAGCTGGAATTAGCGGTGGCTGCCTTGAGTCTGCTTGGGGGAGGCCTCCAAGAAATGAACTTCCCCTTTTAATGCTTCCTTTTCCTGCTCTGCAGGAGTTAATCTTAGCAGCAGCCGGGGTTGCCACAATCGCCGCTGACGATTTCGGCAAGGATATGGACATTGATACCAACACATTCGTCAATGCCTGGCCAGCAGGATTTCCGGTGCAACCTGATGCGAACGGGATTGTAGTGCTTCGTGCTAACAACTGGCGCGATTGGATGGTCATTTTGCGAGCAGCCGGGCAGGGTGCAGCAAATAATGATCCTGACGATGCGCCTGCGGGTGTGGTCCCAGTGCCTCTTGCTAACGAGCTTCATCCATGGGCACTATCTGGCTATCATGATTTTGATCGCCAAAATAATGCCCATCTGCCTGTTAGAACTGGCAATCTCCCGGCCATAGTTGAACTCATAACCATCATTGCACTCGAGGCGCCTCAAGCCCATCGCCGGCGCGGTGAAATCCTGAACTTGTCGGTCGCGGGTGTGACAATTCTCGGGACGGGCGGTAACATCACCGTATCACGCCTTAGAAAAGTAATCACGGTAGCAGCCCGAGAAACAATGGCACCAATTGATTTCTCAAAAGAAGCCGTGCAGTCTGGGTGGGATTATCTGACTGCAAACTGGGTGGGTCGAACGACTGGTCCGGCGTTCCAACAGATGTTCACATGGCTGGCACAGTCCACTCAAGTAATCTCGCTCAGACTGGGGATACTCTGCCAGCAGGCAGAGTGGAAAATGCTAACCGGCATCCTCACCACCATCAGAGCAATCAACGGCTTTAGAGATTTTCCTTGGCAAGACATGTTCAATGTCATTCAAAACCTCACTGGACAGGACGAGTCTGCTGCTGTCCTTAGATTCGCCGAGTATCTTGATCCACCACAGCAACAGGGGCAGGCAGCAGCGGCAGGAGGTCACTGGGCAGGATGGGAGTTTGCCTTACGCACACAACCCCAAGGAAACTTTAAGAACCCAGATTTCATCAATATCATGTACTGTGCGGTCCAATTGTCAATTCAAACCGGGGGTAACCTCAGCCTCAGAGAGTACGCTGGCACCCACAATGCTACCATTCCTGCAAAGCCCATCATAGACACGTGGGTGGCAGCATACGTTGCAAACCGTGGTGCTAATAACTTCCCGTTTCCCGCCGCTGCTGGTCAGGACGGGCAAAACGTGACAGGTATTCGCAACCATCAAATCTGAGCTGAACATGTGTTGGAGTGATACCTATTTGCACTAGCCTCCCACGTTCTATTGGGATGGTACGTTTTTGTCTTAGATGACATCTTTCAAATTTGCAAACAAATGCAAAAAGTGTTTTTAGTACGATATATAACTCGTTTGGTGGTGGGTAACACAGGGTGTTGTCTTTATATAGATGTGTTGTAGCAGTTAATAGTGTGATTTAAAGTGCTCCATTTTAGTTAACCTGTGGAAAAAATCCCCTCCCTTGTAGAAATCAAACAAACCTTTGTTACTGTTTTAGGAGAGATCCCTTAATGAGATCAGGCCCTCATGAACCAGAGGTGTGCTTAATTTGTCTCTAATCTCTGTACTCTGCAACTTAATCTGTGACTTTTCAGGTGGTTGGGATGCAGACTGTGAGGAGGTGGTGGGTATGAATTGCCTGACCTGCTTGCTAAGCGTTTCACAACTGGCAAGTAGTTTCTGTATGTCAGTGCTACCTATATCACCAGCCATTAATGTTCCCTGTTGATCTGCATTTACATCATGACCCCGTGAATTTATCAAAGGAACCTGCGTGATCCTGGCATCAGGGCGCTGTACTTGCCGTTGAGATGCATGACCCTGAATGGCTGCATCCACAAGGTCCCTTAGCCCTAACAAATGAGCCATGCCAGTGTCCTCAGACTCTAGCAAAGTCTTACTGCTCATAAAACTGGTGATATACTCATAGCAATCCTCTTCATCTGCAGACTCAAGCTGAAGTGGCTCCACCTCCAAAACTAGACCCACTGATCTGGCAATCTGGAACAGTTCATCTGCAGGTAGGTTGAGCAAGTCCTTCTTGATGGACCACACCAAGCTTTTCCTCTCACCATCTGCCATAGCTGTTCCTTCTTCCCAGTAGTTGGCTACACTATTCAAAGTCCTGGAGCCCTTTTCCTCTTTGTCTCTTCCTTCACCGGTGGACAGGGTACGACGCCTTCCTCATCTGGTGAGATGGACGATGGAATGTATGAGGTCCACAACATCTGTATCACTGGAACCACGTCCCGGTCTGGCAGGGAGTAGGATCCCGGACGAGCCCCCACAACTGTAACGGGTGTCAGAATCCCGGACCCGTTAGCAGCAGATGATGCTGGAAAAACAACAAGTAAATGAGCACAGGGAGACGCAGTCTGTGTTGCTCCAGTTTCTCTCAGCTTATGAGAAACGGCTGAGCAACAGGCAGCTCAAAGTCCCCATGCGCCACCTACTGGTGAAACACCGTTATTACACCCCTCGTCACTAACCCCTGTTAACAATAAATAAAATATCTTCTTATCAGAACCCCATAAACATTTAAAGAAATGCATGTTTGTTTGTTTGTTTATGGGGTTCTGGGTCTCTTTGTTCTGGGTGTTACACTTCCCCCCCTCAGCCTCATGTGAGTTGGAAAAAAGGTGTCCAGCTCTGAAAACTGTGTTCACTTGAAGGCGCAGAGAACATGGTTGCATAAAACGTAGTAAAACAATTAATACCTTGATCATAAAGCACTTGTGCATTAATTATATAATAGTTGTGAAGTAGTTTTCAATCAGATTAAAAGTAGAACTGTGTAAAGTCAGCCTGTATAAATAAAGGTTGAATGAATGAATATTATCCTTCACTCTTTTACCAAAAAAGAGTTCAGCCAGCTGAAAAAACAAATGGTATTTCCTCTATCAGTTAAGGGGGAGGGAAAATGCCCCACCAGAGAGAGACAAAGAGGGTCTCTGTGATTGGTGGAAGGCAGGAAATATCCTGCAGGAGTATATAAACTTGGGTATCCTCCTCCAGCGATAAGGCAGAAAGGCCCCGGGGTGAAGACTTGGATTCAGACTAATCAGGTTGTATGAGGTCTTCCTGGAAACACATAAAATGTCTTTCCTTCCACCCTCTTCCCCCACTGTCTTCTTGGCTCTCTTTTGAACAAATGTAATGACTTTTAAGAATAGCATAAATGTATTCTGTGACTTTTAACTTATGATTAATTAAACTGGTTTGGAACTTTAAGTGAGCGTCTGTCATGTGTGTGTATCTCTCCTTCCTGTTCCAAAGTGAACCAAAAAACGAATTCTGGGGCGGATGAGAATGTCACGTCAACACAATATAACGAAATTGTCTGCAATATAAAAAATAATAACATTGTCAACAATGTCCCTTTAATTTTTTAGATTTTGGTGTATTTAATGTTTATTTTAGTTACTAAGGAACGTTCTGATAACTGTAATTTTGTGCAGTAAACAATTTGTCCTACTCAACGTGTTCTTTATTTATATGTGATGCCTTGAAACAAAAGTCTATAATTATGATATTGTAGAAAAACCGCAGACGTATTGGTCCATGCTGCTCTCTAAATGTGTGATAGGCCAGCCTTAGTACATAGGGGTTCAAACAGCAGCCCGCAAATCCAGGATGGCCAGTGACACAGAGGATGTGAGGTGCTAGGGGATTCAGACTGAGTAAGAGCTGCTTGAAAGGTTCCAGTCCCTGACAGCACACACTTTGGATTAGGGATGGGAATTGATAAGAAATTATCAATATCGATGCCTTTATCGATGTCATTTATCGATTCGATTCCTTATCAATTCTGTTATCAATTCTCATTTGGGTAATAAAATATAGTAAACCATTTGTGTTCATAAAGAATTTATTTATGGATATTTTCCCATATTTTTAGACTCATTTTTCGCTCTGATTCTTCGTTTTTCATTTTTGGCGAAAATGGTGCAGTACCAGTTTCGGCCGCTATAGAGGCGCTGTAGGCAGCAGCCAGCAGAGGACTCAGAGAGTGAAGAGGAAGAGTGGCCACTTCCAGAAGTTTCTACTTGCTGTGTTCGAAAAAAGCCTCCTTTGGTCGGACTGACTCTGTCGCTGCCCGCTCCCTGCTTTGGATGCAGCTGATTTCACATTTGGTTCAGCTCAGGAGCCCGTCTGATATAGTGAGGTAAGAAATATATTTTTAAGCGTTTATTTAGCTAAATTTAAAGAAACAAAGCGTCCGGTTTGACCCGCCTGGCGCCTGCATAAAATTCAGCGAACTTTTTTTTTTAATCCAGCTGATTTGAACATTTCGTTAAACTCAGGAGTATGTCTACTATTAAGTCAGCTAAGAATTATATTTTTTAAGCGTTTATTTATTATACATTTTAAATGCAGCTTAGTAGTGAGTTGTGCTATTTTTAGAACAGGTCCGCGGGCACCTCAAATGGGCCTTGGGGGCACCCGGGTGCCCACGGGCACCACGTTGGTGACCCCTGCTCCAGAGTGTCCTGGGATAGATTGTCACATTAATTTAATTATCTTAGCCACAGGAGTGAGTTTAAAAACAGGATGATGTCTATATGAACTAGTTGAATGAGGTGTCTCTAAAATATCCTGATGCATGATCAATAATAATTTCAACAATTTTTCACAGGACCTGACTTTATTTTGTTAGATGTCTCTAAAATAGTTAGTGAATAATGTTTACAAGCAGGTAAACATAGATGTTTAACAACTTGTTAAAATACACCAGAATGCAGGAAATGGCATCTACTTTTCAAAAATTTCGGGCAAAAAATTTAAGAAATGAGTTTTTACTGTTAGTAAGTAAGTAAGTTTTATTTATATAGCACATTTCACAGACATGAGAGTCACAAAGTGCTGTACAAAAGGAAAAATAAAATCATAAAATCACAGAACTATACAAAAAGGTAAAACATAACAAACTCTAAAATCAATGTACAAAATTAACCAAAATCCTGTCTGAAGAGATGTCTTAAGTTTTTAAATGCATCTTTTGACTCGGAGCAGTGCATTATAGCAAAATGTTCTGCTGTATTTGACTTGCTGCTGTTGTTGGTTGTTAATTTTTTGGTTGACACAATCTTTCCTATTTATGTCCTCATTAAATTAGGTCAGTAAATGACTTTTACCTGAAGCATGTTAAAAAAAATTTACAAAATATTTCCGGTGGGGGGGGGCGCAATGTTTGTCACCTTTTTCATCCCTTCTGAGTTTGCAGGTATGCAGAAAACACAGTGTACCAACACCAGCAGATGACTTGTCCAAAGTTATGTTCTCTGATGAAAGTAAATTTTGCATTTCCTACGGAAATCAAGGTCCTAGAGTCTGGAGGAAGAGAGGAGAGGCACATAATCCACGTTGCTTGAGATCCAGTGTCAAGTTTCCACAGTCTGTGGTAGTTTGGGGTGAAATATCATCTGCTGGTGTTGGTCAACTGTGTTTTCTGAGGTTCAAGGTCAACCAACCATCTACCAGGAAGTTTTAGAGCACTTTCGGCCAGGTATATACAGAAATTCTTGAGTTAAATTTAATACTTTTTAATACCTTTTTAATACCATCACAATATTTTTAATACCATCACGACACTGAGCTGCAACCGTAGCGGCAACCTCTTGTACTTCAGTTTAGAGCAACTAATTGTAAAGTGATAGATTACTAAAGATGTTTAGAGTTTCTGTTTCGCTTGAAAACTCAATCAGACTTCCTAGCTTCCAAAAGGCTAATGTGAGTAGCGTAAAGCACACAAAATTGCAATCAAGGACTATACAAAAAAAATATTTACACCAGAGCCTGCCATCTCATACCTGTCAAGTTTTGGATTTAAAAATAAGGGAAATTTTCTGCCGGGTACTACGAGCCACCCCACTACCCAACCAAAGTCCAGGACCCCTTACATTTTAAGATAGGTTTACAAGAAATCTCAGCAGGGCCAAGCGCAATTCGTGGCAGTGGCAGCTGCAGCTGCTACCGGAAGTGCCGCGAAGGCTGCCACGGCCACCGGAAGTGCCGCGAAGGCTGCCGCGAAGGCTGCCACGGCCACCGCCACGGACTTTGTCTGATCATCTTCCACAGCAGTTTTGTGCAAAACTATTGCCGTTTTGTGTAAAAAAATAAAAAAATAAATTAAATTAATAAATAAATGCTTCATCTTTATTGTATGTCCTTCAAAAATGACCTTCTGACGATGATGATTATATTATTTAATAAACACAGAACAACCTGTAATAGTGCATTTAGGAAACATGTCTAAAATAGTGCTTTGTGTGTAGGATGACTAAAAAATACATATTTCTTTTTTAAATTACAGTTAAAATTACTTATTAAACACATTGGTGTGCCACAGACTGCCACCAGATGCCACCACTACTGTCACCTGCCACGTCACCTGCCACCACTACTGTCACCTGCCATGTCACCTGCCACGTCACGTGCCACCACTACTGGCACCTGCCACGTCACCTGCCACCACTACTGGCACCTGCCACGTCACCTGCCACCACTACTGTCACCTGCCACGTCACCTGCCACCACTACTGGCACCTGCCACGTCCCTGCCACCACTACTGTCACCTGCCACCACTACTGGCACCTGCCACGTCACGTGCCACCACTACTCTCACCTGCCACTGATCATAGGTGTCATTCCCATGCCACAAGATGGCCAGAGTGTTGCAGAGCTGCCACTAGCCTGTCCTTCACTTCGCTTCGGACAAGGGTCTGGGATCTCTTAATAGAAAACCGATTCTTGCTGGAGGCGTGGCCTCTGCTGAGGAACAAGACCATTGGATCTTAGAACATTTTTGAACAGGAAAAGCATTCTGCTCCCTCCCCCTCAGAGCCATATATGGTCTGCTTCCTCTGCTCTCGTGAACTTGAGATCTGCTCCACTCCCTGCTGCATGTCGTCTCGCTACCACTGGATATTCTGTGTTTATGGAAATAAAACGTCTTAAAAAATAAAAATAAAACCATGTAGCTCTGGTCCAGCTCACCATAAGGCCAGAAAATATGCAGGGACTCGGGCAGCAACGTAAAACCCAAGTTTAATTCTCTCGTGACAACCTGAGGCTCTTCCTCGTTCATTTCACTCAGCGGAGGGAGAGGAGGAGGGAGCGATTACTTGACTTTTTACAAAAAAAAACTCCAGATAAGGGATTAAGAAGGGGAAATTAATACATTTGTGTCAGATATAAAAAAGTCCTGCATCGCTTTGAATAAGAACATGCGGGTGCTCTCTGGCTGCGCGCTGGGACAGGACAGGTGGGGGCGTGGGTTAGGGGCCAAAAGCTCTGCTCCTTCTGTTCTCTGATTTGTCCGGTCAAAAATCTACCGGAGAAATCCTTGTGGATGGGAGAAGTCCCAGACTGAGCAGTGAAGGGAAATGAGAATTGAGCGGAGCTGCGTAGGAGGGCGAGGGCCAGGCTGATGCCGGTTACCCACTGCACAACTCGAAACGCGCCTGCCGTCCCCTTTTGGCCGCTGGTCACGGTCCCACTGAACCACTGAACACCGTCTGATGACGCCCACTAGGGGGCAGCAGAGGGAGGGGTCTCTAGCTTGTTTTCCGGGTTCAGTTGTTGTGTTAACTGCACTTCCGACGGTCTTTGATGAGATAAAACGGTTTTTTTTTATGTTTGGGGTGATCTACACTGGAGAGGACAGCAGCCTGTCAGCAGCAACTGTAAAAATGCCACGTTTCTTACCGGAGTTTGGTTCCAATTCCTGGAGGCTCGATCCGGTGAGTTTAAAAAGTCCGAAAAAAGTCCCGTTGTGGTTGTGTAATCAGATAGCGAGGCTCTCCCGACTGTTTGCCGGATGCGTCGAGCCGCCAGAGATCAACATTTGGGACGTCGGCGGCTCGACGGCGACGCGCGCGTGCGTGTGCAGGCTGCCCCCGCGCCGCTTCGATCACTTGAATCGCGCCGCTTCCTTGTTCGCCGTGACTCCACGCGTCTCCTCCATAGACTTTGAATGTAAACCGGCCACTTCGGCCGCTCGACAAAGGGGGCAGTGGGTAACAGGCATAAGCTGCCACGGGTGCTGCCAGACTTTGTCAGATCATCTTCCACAGCAGTTTTGTGCAAAACTATTGCCGTTTTGTGTAAAAAAAAATAATAATAATAATTAATTAATTAAATAAATACCTGTAATAAATACCTAAACCTGTGCCTGACTGTCCTTTTACTGCATGGTCCATCACACTGTGCACATCCCTCCTCACTCTATTTCAGATAGAAATAGGCTCCAGCAATAAAAACAAACAGTGAATTTGGTTGCAATGTCTTTATTTACAAAGGCTACTCAAATCTAGCAAACACCTTCATCAAAGTCAAAGTCAACATTATTGTCAGATCTGCAATATGTACTGTACAGGACATACACAGGACCGAAATTGCGTTTCTCTCAGTCCCTCGGTGCAACAGTAAACATCTAAACATTGAAACACTGAAACATATAATAATAGACATAGGCATAAAATAGTAAAACTAACACTGTCCTGAGTTTTTGCATAGTGGTATAAGAGTATGAAAATTTACACCAACTCTAAAACTAAAACTAAAACATTAAACATTGTAAATTCTACGTGAGTGAGGTTAGCCGCAGGATCTTGCGACAAGTCCTCACTCCAGCCTCTCCAGTAACGGGTTGTTTAACTTTTATCCTTGCACACGAGTATTACCCGATATGTCTCAAGATTAGTTAGAATTAAGGCTGAGACGAGGTAAATTCACCCAGACTTGTTCACTGTCTTCAAATCTGCATGTCACACCCTGTTTCACTCCGCCGATAGTCCGACTTAGCAGAATGGAGTCAGATCGTATCCCACGGAGAAACACACATTCACGACAGCCTTTACCTCTTTGTAGATTGTTATTGTTATCCGTCTGGTAAATTTTAGAATCTTGGAAAATAAAATCCTAGGGTGTTGTTTTATCTCTTTTTAGCCAAAACAACCATTCAAAACCTCCAATAATCTAGTTGTTATCTTTGAACCAAGTTTTCCATCATTTAATATCAAGGTGAGTCGAAGGAAAAATCCAAATTTGTACGTTTTATATGTTTCTTTATTATTTAATTGCAAGGGAACAGCATAAGCACTACTTACTACAGAAAAGATTTAATCAGGTTACATGATTTGCATTTAAGAGATAAAAGATTCACAGCTCACCAAAAGATGTCTTCCACACGCTGGGTTTTAATGTATTTTTACCTTTAATTGAATTGAGTTGTACTCCAATCAATGTATAATTTGTATAATCTTCAAAAATGTTGGTTTATTCTACAATAATCTGATTCCGATCAAATATGTTTAATCCACCCAGGTAATCTTGGTGTGTTCCAACTTGTGTTTTTATCTCCACCAGGAAAACTTATTTTAATCCTATCAGGAAATCTTGTCACCTCCAGGTGATGCTGTTGTACTCCAATCAGAAGTCTGCACTTCCAGCAGACTGAACAAATCTTTGTTTAATCCCACATAGGAAAAGCTTGTGTTTTCAATCCTTCAGGAAAAACTTGTTTTGTAATCATCCACTTTAGAAATCTTCATTTAATCCTGTTATTATCCAGTCAGGAAAGTCTGCACTTCCAGCAGACTGAATAAGTCTTCGTTGTAATTCCACAGAAAAACCTCCAGGTAATTCTGTCGTGTTAAAAATCCCAGTTGTAATCCATCAAAACTGTTCAAGGCCAAAAATCTGGTAATCCTCCCAGGCAAAATCAATTATTCCTCAAAAGTGTTATCCATTCAAAGATATTGTAATCCATTCAGTTGTTCTGCGATGCTGATGAGCAAGGCCTTCAAAGCAGGCCTGAGGTTAAAATTAGAACATCGTGTTCTCCTGGCTTTTCATCCAAGGTCAGTCAGCTTCTAGCTGGCAGGTCTCACTCCGTGGTCAGACCGAGTGACCCAAAACAATAACTGACCTTCCAATCCTGCAAAATCAGCTTTAATCCATCAAAGACTTTCCAATCCTGCAAAATCAGCTTTAATCCATCAAAGATTGTTTTCCAAACATTCAGCTCGCTGCAGCCGCAACGAGCACTCCTTTTGTCCAGGAGAAAAACTCTTTTTGAGTTAATCCAATTTTCCCAAAGTATCCAGCAAATTCAAAGAATCCTTCATGACTTAAGCAACTTCAAAAGATGTTGTTTTGTTCCACAAAAATATTTTTAGATCAGGAAAAATAGTATTCCACAAAAGAGCGTCTTTTAATCCATCATTGCTCAGTCGAGCTGACGGGAGGCCTTCAGCCGCAGTTAGAAGATGAACAGGGACACTGCGTTCTCCTTATCTTCCAAACTTTTCCAAACATTCAGCTTGCTGCAGTCTGATCTCTCGACGCACAAAACTTCTCTTTAAACTCCTTTTAATCTGTTATGAACAGAAAGGAAAATATCCCTAATTCATTCAGAAGGGAAAAAAATTGGTTTAATCCATTAATTGAGGTTTATTCCACAGAATTGTTATAAAACAAAAAAATCTTGAAAAAACAAAAATAATTATATCCAGGAAAAATCAGTTACTCCGATAAAAATGTAAAAACATCCATTCACAGCTCCGTTGAGCTTTCAAAGGCCCTTTTGCAGCAGCAGGGAGGACAAAAAGAACTTCGTGTTCTTTTTAGCTCAAACAAGCTGATAAACCCGTCCGCTTTCAGCGAGAAGATCTCCGCTTTGTTGGTTTCAACCGATTATTTAATCTTCTTGTATAAAAGGAGGCTTTTTTACTGTTATTAATAATTTACTCTTAATATAAATTTAGTTGTGGATAAACTGGGAAGATTATCCTACCTTTTTCTTGTCAGAAAGTGCCACAAGGGATTTCCAAAAGAATAGGAAAATTATTCCATCTCTGAAGCCAGTCCCAATTGTGAAGAAGTTTGGAAATATCCGGGCTGAGAGGCAAAAAAGCATTCCTTGTTGATCAAAAAGAAAAACCCTTTTTCGGATAATCCTTATTTCTTCTGTTCGGCTTCCAGAGAGCATCAGTCCATAATCCACAAGAGTTCTTCAAAAGTCCAAAACTCAGCAAATTTTCTTCTCTTCCACAGCTTTTTTATACTCTAACAGAGGGACTTCAGCCCCCACTTCCAGACGCTATGTCATTTTGTTATTTTTTCATTGGTTATTGATGAGGTAACAGAGTTTGGTGACATAATTTCCTAAATCCTTATTTAGTAACTGGTGTGATCGTAACTTCCGACAGCTGTTCAGCTCTCAGCAAAGCAATGACATAATAATTTTCTCCTTTGGTCTCACCCTCCCTTCACACGAGAGTCTGGTCAGATAGGTTTAAACTTTCACCCAGATCCTCAACTTTTACCTACATTTACCCAAACTGTGGAAAAAACACTCTTTTAAGGTGCTATGTAATGTTCAAAACTATATTTTTCAACCCTCAGCAGTGAAGCATCCTTTAGTTTGCTGTGAATCATAAAAGAAAACATAAAATAACATAGAACATACAATTTTCACAAGAGATTAATATATCCCTTCACTTTGTTTCATAAAGGCATTTTAAAACATTATCTGTTGCAAAACTCCTGCAGCTCTTCCTCTGAGTTGTAAAAGTGTGCACTTTCTTATCATCTGACCTACTTCTGCTCAGAGAGACTTGCTTGAGTGCATGTTTATTATTTATTATAACTCCTTGTGTGTTTTCTCTGTGTGCAAGCTCATATCCTGATAAGAAGCCTCAGCTGTCTGCAATAACGCTTTGCTTCTGAATGTTTTAGTATGGATCCTTTAATATTCTTATTATTTTGTTAAAATAAATTTTGTTACATTTAAACAGTCCTTGAAGCAAAAAACAAAAACTACCTTCCCCAATGACTCTTTTCTGTAGCTGTGTGAAAGTGCACAGCCCTCACTCTGAACAGACCCGAGTGTGTGTGTGTGCGCACGTGCACGTGTGCGTGCGTGTGTGTGCGCGTGCATGTGTGTGCATGCTAAAGGCCTGACAAAGGCCTGACTCAATTTTATTCCTTATAGCACAGGGTTTAACCGAACACACAACAACTCAAAGACAGTTTACTAAAATACAACCAAAGCCTAAAAATAAAAAGTAAAAAACATACATCATGTTTTTCTGCTTATGAGTTTAAAATGCCATATAAATTAAACTAATCTAGGGTTACTGACGGTGTGTTATTACACCCTGCTCTGAGCCTGTTCTTAAGGCAACTTACCATGTGTGTGTATATGTGTTGTAAAGATCTTTGTAGCAGTATAAGTCTGTTTTCAACCCAAAAGTCCTACATATTTTGACAACATTTAATGAACATAATACTGTCCTGAGTTTTTGCATACTAGTATAAAAAAAGAGTATAAAAAGTATAACTAAAATAAACTAAAGGTTTCTAGCATTGACATTTGCAAAGTGGCAAAGCAGCGTATGAGTTAATGTGCACAGTATATGTATGAGGTAGTAGTTGATGTTGTTATAGAGGCAAAAAGTGGCATATGCAGTAAGGCACATTGGGCATCCCTAAATAAGACCGTTCAGAGCACACTGTATATGTATCAGCAGTGGTGTAGATATTAGAGTAGTGTAAATGTAAACAGTAGTAATTAAATGTAAGCAGTAGTAATAAAAGTAAACAGTATTAATAAATGTAAACAGAGAATGTAAACAGTATTATGACTATAGGCAGTGATGTAATACAAACATTAGTGCAAGTATGAGAAGTAGTGCAAACTGTATGAGCACATGACCGAGAGTTTAGTGAATAACCCGTTTGATGACACAGAGTCCAGTGTTAAAATCTTTGTGTTGTGTGGTAATGTGTGAGAAAGTTTTAGTGTTAAGGCAGTTCAAATGGGAGGGGGGGCAGAGCAGGCAGAGTGTTTAGCATCCTGACTGCCTGATGAACAGAGCTGTCTCTCAGTCTGCTGGTTCGAGCCTGGAGACTCCTCAGTCTCCTCCCTGATGGCAGCAGTCTGAAGCAGCTGTGTAGTGGGTGTGTGGGATCACCTGCCATGCAGTGGGCTTTCCGAGTGAGGCGTTTGCTGTGTAAGTCCTGCAGTGAGGGCAAGGAGGTGCCCACGATCTTCTCAGCTGCATGTTCCTGTCATCACAAATTTCTCTGCAGAACTTTTCATGGTCCTCCTTCATTTTGAAAATAAAAGAGAATTGTTCTGCTGGAGAACTTTCATTCATTTCTGTTGTGTATTCAGTTCTGCATTACACCTCTGGAGGGCGCTGTAACCTAGTGCATAGAATTGCTTAGAAGAAGAGTTGAAGTAAAGCATGGTTCTGTGAAGTTCATGCCTGCGTCCTGCTGCATTATTACCTCGTGATATCGGTACACCACAAATTGGCGACGAGAATGGCGAATGTTGTGCCTCTTCCTGCATTGTTTCTACCATCTGCCGGACAACCTGCAATTCCGTTCGACATGTGGATGAGGATGTTTGAAAACTACCTGCTTGCTATTCACGCAGAAGGGGATGACTGGCCCGACACGAGAACACGTGCACTGCTCCTACACTGCCTGGGCACGGAAGGACAACGTGTATTTTATACACTTACAAACACAGGTANGTGATCATTAAATTAGTATATTAAACACGATTACATAAAAAAATGTGATATGCAGGTAAATACAAAGGTAAATAACTTTTTAGACCCTTAAACTACATGAAGATGGAAATAAATGCAATTTGAGCTTAGAAATGATGATTTCTTCAGTTAAATCAATGTTTTTATACGTTAAATTAAAATAATAATAATAGTTTGTTGGTCAAAAAGGTACCGGTCTGTCGTGGTGAAGAGAGAGCTGAGTCAAAAGGCAAAGCTCTCAATTTACCGATCGATCTACGTTCCCACCCTCATCTATGGTCATGAGCTTTGGGTTATGACCGAAAGAACAAGATCTCGGATACAAGCGGCTGAAATGAGTTTTCTCCGCAGGGTGGCTGGACTCTCCCTTAAGGCCGAGATACACTGAAGCAGACTCCGTATATGCGCGTATACGCGCATATACGGAGCGTGAGTTTTCGCTTCTATACTTTCAGAAACTATCAGCTTTCAAACGCTCGCGTTCTCCTTGTTGTAATATGAGCAGCTGAGCACGGAGGGGACTCAACTGAGCTCGCTGATTGGTCACTTGCTGACACGCCTGGGTGATTCTCACGAACATGGTACAACTCATAGCAAAAATCAAAAAACATTGTATACACACAAAAACACACCCTCTTTATAAAATAGAATTTAATTTTACTTATCACTGTAAAATTATAACCTCTATGCACATTTTTTTTAGGTATTTTCAAACATTTTATTCTGACTTTGGGGAAATAAATTCATTACCGTAACACAACTTCAATGAAGAAATATGAAACCACAAAAACTTTTTCTTCCACCTGTTTTGGACACCAAGGACTTCAGTGTGCGCAAAGGAACAGGTATCAACAAAAATAAGCATTAGTAACTAAATTTATTATTTTAATGCAATCAATCATTTCATCACCGTAACATTAATACAATTTTCAAAATCTATTTTGATTGTGATTTTGTGTCAGATCATTAAGTCAAAAAAACTATACAACCATAGTATAAAGGATCTGGTTCATTTCATCAAATAATTAAAAAATAAACGTAATTAATTTATCTAATCTAAATAAATCATCATAAAGTTAACATAGCGGTAATGAAAAAACACATGTCGGTAATGACTAACAATGTTTCGGTAGTGAACACTTCATAACTAGATCAACATGTAACTACTCATAAACAATATAATCCTATTTACTCCTTAACCCTAATAAAATACATCTGCAAATTGAACAATGGACCAATATTGAGCCATGGAAAACAGGCAAAAGACAATGGGAATCTGAGTTTAAATCAGGGTAAATACAAGAGGAAACAAGACAGGGAGATAATGGGTAATCACAAGAAAGGTGAGGACAGGAAAAAAGGATATTGAACTTCATAAATAAATAAATAACAGTAAACAGGGACATGACTGCATGTATTTTTTTTCAACTTTGTATTGCAAATTTCTAGTGATGCTATATTGTGTAGCAAAGAAGAATGCAAAGCACCACTCAGATAAAACGGAAACAATCTTAGTAAACAATAAATTATTTTTGACAACCATTAGAGCCTATATTTTAGTTTTTCTAATGGTTCTCATTCATAAAAAAAACTAATTACAAAAAACTTAATTACAATGGCATACTAGAGCCATTGTGGCTAGAAAAAGAGGAGTAAATTTCTGCCCAAAAACTCAGAAATGTTTAGACTAATCTCCGAAATTGTCTAGAAAAAACGACGACATGTTTGAAATGTTGAAAATTTGCTAGGAAAAAATCAGAAATTTTTATATTAATCTCAGAAATCTTCTTTAAAAAACTGGAAACTTCTGAGTTTCAAAAGTCAAAAATTTCCCAGTTTTTCTAAAAAATTGCTGATTTTTTTTTCTAGCAAATTTTCGACTTTTCAAACTAAGAAATTTCCTTTCTTTTTTTTTCTAGAAAATTTTAGATTTTGGGGGGGCTGAAATTTATACCAATTTTTTTTTTCCTTCTATCTACAATTGTCCTATTATGCCATCATAGGTAATAGATAATTCATTGGGTTTTCTTTTTGTACTTTGCCCAGATCTCTGACACCACACAGAAGTGTCTTGCTGATGAAGAGGTAGGCAGTGGTTCAGGGATAATTTCTTTGATGTCGTCCAAATAATACCACACCTTCTCACCAGCAAATCTTATTGATGGGATGTAGAAGCGGCTGTCACCCGCACAGCTCATCGTATCAACCTCGTACTGACCACTGGCAATCTGGGTTAATGAATGATAAAAACAGATACATTAAAACAGCAAAAATAAAAAAGTTGATTGACTGCATTAAGTATAAAAACTTTCTGAACACAGTTAAATTTTTATTACAAGATCATTACCTCAGCACTACATGTTTTCAATCTGAATCCAATTTGATTCAATTCACTCTTAATTTAAACCTACCTGTGTTACTGTGCCAGGATAGAGGTCTCCGTCGTAGTCCACCAGGACCCATGTTCCTACTTTGATGGTCTCTTCAGACTCCCTTTGGGTGAAAACAAACTCCTTTGGGGTGAAGCAGTCACAAGAGTGACTACAGAAGCATGAGACCTCTCGAAATCTAATGCTCCCTGCAGTAGCAACAACCTGTGGAGACATTATTTAAGTTTAGTTTTATCTGCAAAAACAAAGTCAGCCTTGTCTATATAATTTGGACTGAAATAAATAAAATGCAAATTTACACCAAAAAAATCATCAAATTAAAAAAAGCCAAACAATAAGAGTGGGTGTGAATTTGTTTAGGTGCACATGCAGGAGCAGGGTGCTCACCTGATGTATTTCCATAGTCCCTGGGACTGATTTCAGGAATGGAGGAACCAGTTCCCTACATGTAGCGATATTCTCCTCTGTCACCTCAAAAAGCCTAACCGATGAGTGCTTTGACAGATTCTCCAGTAAAGCAGAAGCATTTGGGATGTCTGTGCCATAGGCCACCACACGATCTGCAAGGTTTTAAGAGCACCTCCAACTCCGTCAGGAGCTCCCTTCCCATGAGAGGTCTCAGTGAAGTTCCATGTCACAGTCTTAAACCCTTTCATAAATGGCACTGTGGATGCTAGGTAGAATGCAATCTTATTCCTGTATTGAGATGATGGTCCATCGGATAGGAAGTGGATATTTTTTGCCAGGGGGTACTTTGATGTTATGTACTCCAGAACTGGCTGCAAATGCGTCCATGTTGCGACAGCATCATGCTGTAGGCTGCCAGACACAGTAGCAAAGGACTCAGCTTGTCCACCAGTGTAGTACATCACCCCTGTAGGGAGTGTGACTTGCTTATGGGATCCACCAAAGTGAGTGTCTTTAATTTCCTTACTCCATTTGCAAGTGTAATTTTCACTGTAATCAACATGGACTACAACATCGTGCTGGGTCAACGTTTCTTTCAATTGCTTAAAGATCCACTGACGTGATTTTTCTACTATTCATCAAATTGCTCAAAATATATATATATTATCATTTAAATATGTTAGTTTTTGCAAACAAAATGATAAATCACTTTAATTTTGCTTTAAAAGTGATTTTGAACTTCAAGCTGTGTTTAATCATGGGAAATCCGTTTACACCCGAACGCACCATCTGTGATGTCATGTGCAGAGTTGAGGCAGAGCTCTTGGCTTGTCACGGTATGAGCAGCTCACATAAAAGTAAGTCTGATACGGCATCAGATCTAAATTAGATCCTGCTGTTTCTTGTTCCATCACCCAAACTATTTTCTGCTTCCCAAAATGAAGACAAATAGCTTAAATCTTCACCTAGATTGCTAAATTAGTCAGGTTTTAAAATGTCTGCTATTGAAGAGACTGGAGCCCTCTGCCTCTCACTCTGCACATTACATCACAGATGGTGCGTTCAGGTGTAAACGGATTTCCCATGATTAAACACGGCTTGAAGTTCAAAATCACTTTTAAAGCAAAATTAAAGTGATTTATCATTTTGTTTGCAAAAATTAACATATTTAAATGATAATATATATATATATTTTGAGCAATTTGATGAATAGTAGAAAAATCACGTCAGTGGATCTTTAATACGAGTGAACTGGTGCCAAATGTTGTACAAATGAGTAGAGACACGGGGCAGGTCAGTCTTGGTTAGCTCTACAAGTTTTTCAATACTAGCAACTTTCTTCTCCAGGGTTGTGGTTTTGATGTCAAACTCAGTGGTAGTGCCATCATGCCGTTTTTTTGTCATCGGTGTTGACCTTGTCATCCATTCACTCCAAGATATAATGTTGTTTTTTGTTGTGGGGTCCATGTTGACATGGAAAGTAAGATCTTTGCAGCCTTCACATCTACCATACATGCAGTCAATGTTTTCTAAATCGCAAACGGATGAAGCCACTACATCAGTAACAGATGATATATGTATTATTCCAAGATGGTGCATTTTTTTAACTTTACTTGAAAAATTCTCATGAATTTTACAGGCACATGTTTATCTATCTGTAATCTTTGGTCTAACTATCCAGAAGGGCTTCAACTTAAAAAACTGGGAGCGGGACACAGGAAGGCCTGGGCTCTCGTTGAGAAATCTCTTGTGAAGATTTTCCATGGTGTCTGAGAGGAACCTCTTCCTGTAAATTTGTCCACCCTTCCTAACCTCCCCAACTTTACCATTTATTAATGTGGACACATCATCTCTGTTTAGGAAGAGTCTGACATTTTCACCCATCTTTCTTCTTTTGCTTCTCTCACACTGCTTATTTTGGTTCTCTCTCCTTTTTTTGTCTCGACTTGTATGCAGCACTTGGACTTGTGTTCCTCCATTCGTTTAATTTTTTTCCTCAGACAGTCTAGTTCCTTGTTTTTTCACTAAGAATTTTTTGTGCCTTCCTTAGTTTGTCTCTTAGTCTGTTTTTTTCCCGCTTTGGTGTTGATGTTGCAGATGGCTGATTATAGTTTATGTTCATTGGTTGGAGGATCCTTTTACATGGTTGCAGTTGAGGCTGAGGGTTGGTGTTTTCATTCACACTCTCATCTAAGGGAGGGGTTTCATTTAGTATGTGTTGAACTGTTTGTTTCCTTTTATTATATCTGTTTGAATTTTCCCTCCATTTTTTTCGTTGTTTTTGCAGCTGCCTGGGTGTCAGGTCTGCAACTGCCTTTAGCAACCCCTTTTCCTTGCACTTCTTATACCTGTTGAAATGAGATATCAATAGGAAAATGTCATTGAAACTACTAAAATTGAATTACTTCTGAGACAATTCAACATACTACACATTTTACTTGTACACAGTGTGTGTGTGAGTGAGTGAGTGAGTGAGAGAGAGAGAGACAGAGAGAGAGAGGGGGAGAAGTGGGTGTCAGTCAGTTGAGTGAATGTAGTGTGTGTGAGTTAGGACTACCTTTCTCTTTCCTTTCTTCTATATTCTTCTAGAAGGTCTGGATTATTATAAATCTTCTGCCTATGTTTTTCCACCCTAGTTCTTGATGCCACCCTCTTGTGTTCACTTCCTTTTGCCCTTCATATTAAGTAATATTAGTTAGCATTAAATAGCATAGCCATTTAGCATAAAAACATTTAAAATGTAGTAAGCAAAAACAAAAATTATTAAAGTTTAAATTCCAAAAGACACTATTCATCACCGTAATCTTATTTTTCATTACCGCAACAGGCCTCGCATTACACGGTAATGAAAGTTAAGCATTACGGTAATGAATGACATCCACATAAGCTAGCTTAAAATGGCAGCATGTCATGATGACTCAGCTAAAAAAATTCTCTTACAGTATTAACTCTCTAATATCTTCTTTACACAAAAGTATCTAATTAATAACTTTTTAAGAACATGAGGTATTACACATTACGGTAATGATCACCTAATGTGTGGAAAAAGGCATATGCAAGGAGAAACGTAACAATTATCATAATCAAAACATGTCAAACAATCTTACCTTGTAGCCATCTTTTGTCTTCTCTTCTTTGTGGTGCATTATGGGTCAAAACAACTTTATTTAAAAAACCGCTGTGAATATGACAGGACTTTGAACACAGTGCAACGGTAATGAGTGCTGAACATCCGGACACTCACTTTTATTAAAATATTATTAATTACTTAATAGGAAATCATTATATATCATCATATTCTGATAAATTGTGTTTTTTTAAACAAATTTATAATACTTTTTTATAAACCTGCTTGAATATTTATAATGAAAAATTGAGGTGAAAGCCTTTTTTTCCCCTTCGGACGCATTACGGTAATGAATTTTTGACTACAAAATCAGTTAAAAAAACATAAAAAAACTATTTTGGTAACCAAAAATGAACTGTGCCAAATAATAGAAATTATGATTGTTCAAACAAAAGTGAATTATGTTTAATTTTTATGAGTATGGCCATAAAATCTTCCAAGCCATTCAATAGGTTGGGTTCATGAGAATCACCCGCCTACTGAATTGATTGACAGCGTTCAGTCAGCTGAAAGTGAAACCTTGAGAATGCATCATGAGCAGCTCGCTGGACTTCTGCGGTGTTCTGATACGGTCTTTCTACTATATATGTTATAAAAAGTTCTCTCAGAAATAAAAATAATAACAGGGAGTGCTTTTCCTGCAGCACACAGCCCACCAGGGATATATAAAACATCGCGCACCCAGGTAGGACCTGAATTCATTCATTTCATTCATCGAGTGAACGGAGGAAGAAGCGGTTACTTGACTTTAGGCAAAAAAACAAAAGAAAAGGCCCGATCAGCGATAAAGAAGGGGAATTTATTTCATTTGTGTAACATACAAAACAGTCCGGCGCCGGGGAAGTTTAGGTCAGACACCGCGCATCGCGTATGCGCATGCGATCGCGTATGCGTAGTAAAAAAATACTTTTGCGCGTACATGCCCTGAGGGGCTACGCGGGGCTACGCTTTTGCCACAGCGTACGTACGCTGCGTATAGGCGTATCGTGAGGACGCTCGAGTGTATCTCGCCCTTTAGAGATAGGGTGAGAAGCTCAGTCATCCGGGAGGGACTCGGAGTAGAGCCGCTGCTTCTCCACATCGAGAGGAGCCAGTTGAGGTGGCTCGGGCATCTGGTTAGGATGCCTCCTGGACGCCTCCCTGGTGAGGTGTTCCGGGCATGTCCCACCGGGAGGAGACCCAGAGGAAGACCCAGGACACGCTGGAGGGACTATGTTTCTCGGCTGGCCTGGGAACGCCTTGGGATTCCCCCGGAGGAGCTGCTCCAAGTGGCTGGGGAGAGGGAAGTCTGGGCCTCCCTACTTAGGCTGCTACCCCCGCGACCCGACCCCGGATAAGCGGAAGAAGATGGATGGATGGATGGATAGTCAAAAAGGGAAAATATATCAGAATATCATGTCATTCAACTTGATAAATATATTCCTCTTTTTTTAATTTAATAAAAATAAACCAATTGCCAAAAGTAAAGACGTGATTAAGCAAAAATGGTTGAAATTAATGTGTTGAAATTTACTTTATCAGAACAAATGAAGAGAGTTGAGAGTTGAGGTGAGAGTTGGACTCCGCCAAGGTTGCCCTTTGTCACCGATTCTGTTCATAACTTTTATGGACAGAATTTCTAGGCGCAGCCAAGGTGTTGAGAGGATCCGTTTTGGTGACCTTAGAATCGCTTCTCTGTTTTTTGCAGATGATGTGGTCCTACTGGCTTCATCAGTTCGTGATTTACAACTTTCACTGGAGCGGTTTGCAGCCGAGTGTGATGCGGCCGGGATGAGGATCAGTTCCTCCAAATCCGAGGCCATGGTCTTGAGCCGGAAAAGGGTAGCATGCCCTCTCCGGGTCGGGGAGGAGGTCCTGCCCCAAGTGGAGGAGTTTAAGTATCTCGGGATCTTGTTCACGAATGAGGGAAAACTGGAGCGTGAGATCGATAGGCGGATAGGTGCAGCGTCCGCAGTGAAGCGGGCGCTGTACCGGTCTGTCGTGGTGAAGAGAGAGCTGAGTCAAAAGGCAAAGCTCTCAATTTACCGATCGATCTACGTTCCCACCCTCATCTATGGTCATGAGCTTTGGGTTATGACCGAAAGAACAAGATCTCGGATACAAGCGGCTGAAATGAGTTTTCTCCGCAGGGTGTCTGGACTCTCCCTTAGAGATAGGGTGAGAAGCTCAGTCATCCGGGAGGGACTCGGAGTAGAGCCGCTGCTTCTCCACATCGAGAGGAGCCAGTTGAGGTGGCTCGGGCATCTGGTTAGGATGCCTCCTGGACGCCTCCCTGGTGAGGTGTTCCGGGCATGTCCCACCGGGAGGAGACCCAGAGGAAGACCCAGGACACGCTGGAGGGACTATGTTTCTCGGCTGGCCTGGGAACGCCTTGGGATTCCCCCGGAGGAGCTGCTCCAAGTGGCTGGGGAGAGGGAAGTCTGGGCCTCCCTACTTAGGCTGCTACCCCCGCGACCCGACCCGGATAAGCGGAAGAAGATGGATGGATGGATGGATGGATGAGAACAAATGAAGCAATAAATCTGAAGATAATTCAATCAATCAACCAACCAATCAATTTATTCACTCGATTAAAAAAATCATCAGTTTACAAACACATTCTCTGACAACACATATTTACACGAGTGACGAGGGAGCAGGAAGAAAAAAATAATAATTAAATTGGGGAGTGGTGGCGCGGTGGGCCTGTGATCGGAAGATTGCTGGTTCAAGCCCCGGTACCGACAACATCAAAAAATGTGGGTGGAAAAAGATGAAACACCCACACCTGCCTCCACCCTGGGCCACTGAGCAAGGCCCTTAACCCCCACCATCTGCTCCCTAACAGGTCTCTCTTGAAAATGAGTTATCGTGGCTCAATGAGACTACCTGGATAAATAATAATAATAATAATAATAATAATAATGTATTTTCCTGTCATCTGTGTATGTTTCCCATACACAGACGAAATTCGTCTCTGCATTTAACCCAACCACCACCAGGTGGTGCAGTGAGCAGCCTGAAAGCGCCCGGGGAGCTGGAGAATTAGGTGTGCACTCATAGACACCCCAAGCTGGGTAGTGGCCGGGGCGCGAACCCGCGTCCTTCGGGTCCCAAGTCGGAATACCTGCCACTACACCATAAATAAAGGGTAAATGAAAAAAAAATAATCTTCCCCCTTAGTATTTATTCATGTAAAATGTTGCTCCTTCAGATTCAAAAAGTTCAGAATTACCGTACTGTCAAAATAAAAGTTTTAACCCCCCCACACACACATGTTGTTACCTGGAGTCTGCAGCCCAGTGCATGGCATAGATCTTAGCCAGGTGACCTTTGAGCGTCTTCCTGAGCTTCAGCTGGACCCGGCCCACTGAGGCGACACCGCCGGCTGCTGCTGTCATGGTGGTGTCATTCACCTTCTTACGAGCCGCCTGAGGAGAGAAGGAAGAGCTCATCAGAGGATGTCAAACATCTGTTCGTCTTTACTACCAAATCTCCCATAACTCTGTTCTTCCACGTTTGTGTGATTTTGCAGCTTTTTAACGCAAACTATATATTTATGTTTCAAGAAAACTATTTGTTTTGATGAGTAAATAAAACTAAGAGGAAGTAGGAGATCCCAGACAGGAAGCGCTCACCTCAATCTGTGTACGGAGGGCGTCACACTCCTTTTTCAGTTTGTCTATTTCAGCTTTCTCAGCTGCCATGGCGACGGATGCTGGAGGACGTTACTGACGGGAAACGAAACAGTCACCCTGCAGCAGGAAACAAAGAAAAAGTGCAACATAAATGTTCACGTTCCCCTGAAGAAAACGTCATTTCAGACACTTTGTTTTTGCACAGACACTGGATGCAGATTCTCCTCAGTTCACCTGCAGCGGCCTCTAAGTCTCACACAAGCTTGTGTGCTGGTGCTTCAGTTCCCCTGAAGCCTCTGAGTAAAGTACTTGGATTACTTTTGCTCCATTGTTTTCCCGGTGTTACACCAAATTCTGTGACCCATAATATTCTGTGACCACAGGGGGCGACAGCGTCCATTCCTCTGTATGTACGTCTTGAGGACCAGTGAGAAGAAGAGTATTTACGTAAACTGCGTAGCAGTAATGGAAATGGAACACTTCCCAATTGAATGTGATGGTCCGTCTAACTGTGTTCAGCATACCCATTATAACCCCTACCCATTATAACCCCTACCCATTATAACCCCTACCCATTATATTTTTCCCGTCAATGCGACTGAAATAATATTTCGGGAAGTGTACCATTTCCATTACTGCTACGCAGTTTATTAGAGCTACGCAGTTTACGTAAATACTCTTCTTTTCACTTCTACTCCAGACATACATACAGAGGAATGTACGCTGTCACCCACTGTGGTCACAGAATATGATGGGTCACAGAAATTGGTGTAACACTGGCAAAAATTAAAGTCTGGATTACAGATGTAATCCCACAACAAAGTTGTCGTAAAGTGCTGAGAAGGGAAGGACTGGAGTGTAAAAGTGATTTGGAAGGGAGAAAGAGGATTTGTTTATACAGTATATATATATATATATATATATATATATATATAT
>JBBPBX010008590.1:48920-62150 GCA_038048925.1 Garcialebias charrua
ATATATATACATGTACAGTATATATAAAGTAAGAAGAATTGGAAAAGCACAAGGGGTTCACATCCTTTGTGTCCAGAATGTCAATCATTTTGCATGAGTTTTCCCGTTTTCTCTGTTAATTTTGAACAAAAGCAGCAGTTTAATGAAATAAATCCCCATTCATTCTGTGTATAGATAAATCCATAAAGTTTTAAGCAGAAAACAAACACTTCGACCCCCCTCCCCCTCTGACAGGCAGTCGTGTAATGTTCGGCTCTAATTCTCCTAATGGGATGCTGACGTCGGATTAAATTAATGCCCAGTCGAGTTTCTGCCCTTCCGGGGAACTTTCAGGGCTAAAACTTTTCACTTCTAGACACGAAGGAAATATTTTGACGTTTATATAATTGATTCCAGAGAGCGTTAAGAAGATAGAAACATGTTTTTGTTGTTTAACAGCTGCATGCTGTGGTTCATTAAAAACGAATGGAGCAGCGTTCAGAAAACGTTGAGACAATAAATAATCAAACGATCGAAGTGTGCACGTGGATTTCTGCACGGTTCAGTCTGTGTTTGAAGCACAGACTGAGCCTGTGACAGGATGCAGGAGGAGCACGGTGGTGCAGCGGCGGCGGTGCTGATGGGGGTTGCTAGAAGGTTTAGAAAATCTTAAGGTGAGCTTCGTCGCTCCAATCCTCCGTCATCCGATTACTGGCTGCTCTTTACCCCCAGATCAACGAGACGGGGAGGGAGAGCGATGAGGCAGAGGAGGAGGAAGAAGATTTTTTATTTAGTCTGAACCATCTGAGGAATATTTAAAATCCAACACATGCTCGTTTGGACTAAACGTGAAACTACTTCCCAGAGAGAAACAAGAAACTCTCTGCCGCTGACACCCAGAATCACAAAACTCAGGATTGAGTGACGGAGGTCACGCCTGATGCTCTAACCCTGTTTGACAACTTGCATCCAAAAGGCCTCCGTGGGCTTCTGCTCCGAATGCACACCTGAGAAAGGTTTTCTTCAGCGTCAGGAGCTGAAGCGGTCTAGGCCTTACTGCTTTCATGAAAAGAGCGAACAGTTTGAAGCGAAACGAGATCATTTGTTTTTATACGTGTGCACGTTTTTCAGCGTTAGAAAGAATAAAACCCAAAAGAAAAAGAAACCCCCTACTGTTAAGGTGTGATTTGTCAATTTACATGTATGTGTTACCTCAGCTTGCAATTCACATAAGTTGGTGCGTGACACTGTTTTAACTCCACGCGCACAGTCTGTTCATAGAATTGATAAAGCCCTCTGGATAGAGGTCGAAACGTCTTCTGTAACAAATAAAGTCCAGTTGATCTTGTATTGAACGCCTTTTTGGAAAACCCAAAAGAACAAAGAGCAGCACGAAACCTTCTTCAGCGTCTGCAGAGAAGCATCTACTCACACTGCCGACCTTCTCTCCTGCAGGTACGCAGCTCCCACCACAACGAGCTCCTTCACACTCCACAGTCCCAGGTTGGGCTCCTCTCACGCTCTCCCCCCAGCAGACTGCTGACGGAAGGTTGCTGGTGAAAAACTCTCTCTTTCTCCTGCCCTTCCTCCACAGAGAAGAACAGCTGAGGATTGGAGGGGATGAAGGAGATCAGGGATGAAAGGATCAAGAACAAAGATGGAAACAGAAAGGGAAGGAGAGAGACTGAGAGAAACAGGGGGAGGAGGGAACACGGCAGGTAAACTGATTGGGAGGAAAACAGGTCATGAGGTCAAATGACAAGAACGGGTGAAGACGCCAACGAAGGTGGCAGGAAGTTAAAAAGACTCCCAGAGAAGGAAGAGTCTGCAGAAGTTTGCAGAAACGAGGGAGTTTAAGAGAAAACTATGGCGTTTAGAGCCGATCCCATCGAATTGAAATAGGGGTGCGAATCTCTCAGTGCCTGGAGAATCGATTGGATTCCGATTTTTGGTGTCACGATTCGTTTCAAAATCGATTTTTTGAATCAGAAAAGATTTTTCTATTAAAATAGTCATAAATTTAGTTTCAGTTTTGTAACTGACAAGCTGAAAAGAATAAACAACAATGTAAACAAATGGAACATTTATTTCAAACAACAATTTTAAACTGAGAACATTAAACAACAATGTAAATAAATGGAACATTTATTTAAAATAATAATTTTAAACTGAGAACATTAAACAACAATGTAAACAAATGGAACATTTATTTAAAACAATAATTTTAGGTTCCTTATTGTATAATTTTTTTTTGCATCGTTTGATATTTATACCAAAAATAGGAACAAATAATACAGGAATGCATTAAATTCTGTAACTTAAATAACCAGTACTGTATTAGGTTAGCTTTTTGCTCTGTTACTTATAGAAGATTATTGTTTGAATTGATTGTTTGAACTTGTTTTGTTTTTGAAAAAAGGGGCAGATAAAATAAGATTTCTTCTTCTTTCTGCCACCTTTCATTTTATGTATTCTTTCATATACAGGGAGTCCTCGACTTACGGCGCCCTCGACTTACGGCAACTCTGACTTACGAACGGACTTACGAACAGTACATTTGTACATTAAATACAGCACTGGTATGTGTTTTTAGGTGTTTTTAGATGATAGTGTGTTAGCTAACCGTTTGTAAACAAAGTTCTGTGCATGTTTATGAACCAGTATGTACGTTTGTGTTAAAAAACGGGTGTTTGGCGCAGCGCTAGCATACATTTTCTAACTTACGAACGAAAATCCGGACTTACAAACGCACGTGCTATGGGTTCCGACTTACGTCAAAATCGGGTTACGAACGGTCCTTAAGTCCAGAACTTGTTCGTAAGTCGAGGACTCCCTGTACTATGAGATATGGTTTTATTTTCTTTATCTTTTGGGTTTTAATGTAAAATGAATGGGGAAAAAATACGATTTTGGGGCTTTTAGAATCCATTCTGAATCGCCAGGACTAAGAATCTAGATACTTTTAAAAAATCGATTTTTTTTCCTGCACCCCTAATTTGAAGTGCAGGAAATGTTCACAACAAAGAACATTTCAGATAATCACTTTAACCATCAACATGGTGCTCTGTCATGAGCTTGGTGATGGTGCGAAGAGGAGGCTGGCGGTGAAGTTGCAGTTGGTTTGCAGAGCTAATGAGCTGAAGCTGCTTAATCAGGGTTTTCTGAGATATCCGGGGGTGGGTAATCTCGTTAGGGACTTAGAGCAGGTTGGGTCGAACGTGCGTCACGCCTGACACACAGCACAAACAGTGGATCAGGAGTCAAAGTGAGCAAAATAGCCTTTTGTCTTCATCAGCGTAGCAGCTGCTGCAAACAGCTGCTGCAAACAGCTGCTGCAAACAGCTGCTGCAAACAGCTGCTGCAAACACAGCTGAAGCCTGAAAACGGATCCAAACTAACCTGATGGTGATGTCATGCAGACTCCCTGCTGCTTTGATTTCATTTATCGCTCTAAAACACAGTTTAGAAACAGATATTAGAGAACTACAGACATATTAGTTTGCAGGCAGAAAGAACAGGAGCAGCGTTCACTGAGATATCAACCAGAGCAGCTGCATCAGAGATGGTTTCAGCTGCAGCTTCAGAGATGGTTTCAGCTGCAGCTTCAAAGATGGTTTCATATGCAGCATCAGAGATGGTTTCAGCTGCAGCTTCAGAGATGGTTTCAGCTGCAGCTTCAGAGATGGTTTCAGCTGCAGCATCAGAGATGGTTTCAGCTGCAGCTTCAGAGATGGTTTCAGCTGCAGCTTCAAAGATGGTTTCAGCTACAGCATCAGAGATGGTTTCCACTGCAGCTTCAAAGATGGTTTCAGCTGCAGCTTCAGAGATGATTTCAGCTGCAGCTTCAGAGATGGTTTCAGTTGTGGCATCAGAGATGGTTTCAGCTGCAGCATCAAAGATGGTTTCAGCTGCAGCATCAGAGATGGTTTCAGCTGCAGCTTCAAAGATGGTTTCAGCTGCATCAGAGATGGTTTCAGCTGCAGCTTCAGGGATGGTTTCAGCTACATCAGAGATGGTTTCAGCTGCAGCTTCAGGGATGTTTCAGCTGCAGCTTCATAGATGGTTTCAGCTTCAGCTTCAGGGATGGTTTCAGCAGTAGCTTCAGGGATGTTTCAGCTGCATCAGAGATGGTTTCAGCTGCAGCTTCACAGATGGTTTCAGCTTCAGCTTCAGATATGATGGTTTCAGCTTCAGCTTCAGAGATGGTTTCAGCTGCAGCTTCAGAGATGATTTCAGCTGCAGCTTCACAGATGGTTTCAGCAGCAGCAGCTTCAGAGATTATGGTTTCAGCTGTAGCTTCATAGATGTTTCAGCTGCAGCTTCAGAGATGATTTCAGCTGCAGCTTCACAGATGGTTTCAGCAGCAGCAGCTTCAGAGATTATGGTTTCAGCTGTAGCTTCATAGATGTTTCAGCTGCAGCTTCAGGGATGGTTTCAGCTGCAGCTTCAGAGATGGTTACAGCTGCAGCTTCAAATTTGGTTTTAGCTGCAGCTTCAGAGATGGTTTCAGCTGCAGCTTCAGAGATGGTTTCAGTTGTGGCATCAGAGATGGTTTCAGCTGCAGCATCAAAGATGGTTTCAGCTGCAGCATCAGAGATGGTTTCAGCTGCAGCTTCAAAGATGGTTTCAGCTGCATCAGAGATGGTTTCAGCTGCAGCTTCAGGGAAGGTTTCAGCTGCATCAGAGATGGTTTCTGCTGCAGCTTCAGGGATGTTTCAGCTGGAGCTTCATAGATGGTTTCAGCTGCAGCTTCAGGGATGGTTTCAGCTGCAGCTTCAGGGATGTTTCAGCTGTATCAGAGATGGTTTCAGCTGCAGCTTCAGAGATGGTTTCAGCTGCAGCTTCAGAGATGATTTCAGCTGCAGCTTCACAGATGGTTTCAGCAGTAGCAGCAGCTTCAGAGATTATGGTTTCAGCTGTAGCTTCATAGATGTTTCAGCTGCAGCTTCAGAGATGGTTACAGCTACAGCTTCAAAATTTGTTTCAGCTGCAGCTTCAGAGATGGTTTCAGCTGCAGCTTCAAAAGTTGGTTTCAGCTGCAGCTTCAGAGTTGGTTTCAGCTAAATCATCAGAGATGGTTTCAGCTGCAGCTTCAAAGATGGTTTCAGCTGCAGCTTCAAAAGTTGGTTTCAGCTGCAGCTTCAGAGTTGGTTTCAGCTGCAGCTTCAGAGATGGTTTCAGCTGCTACAGAGATGGTTTCAGCTGCAGCAGCTTCAGAGATGGTTTCAGCTGCAGTTTGTAACAACTCAGTCAACTGCAACAACAACTACAGCTGTAACAACTCAGTCTCTTAACAAAAAACTTTTGAACATTTGAGGGCAGTAAGGTATTTTGAGCTTTGTACATTAACAATAATATATTATAATACGGGCTATAACCTCAACGACCTAGCTGTTGTACGAGCTGAATCGCACGATGGGAGAAGTGGTGGACAGCCGCGGACCTGCAGTGCGTTTTGGGACTCGTTTACAGCCGACCGGGCTTCATCAGGGCACAGATGGGGATTTGTAGCTCGGAACCTCACATGATTCGGCGATTTGGACCTAGACAGCACCTGGACTTCAAGGCTGCAGTCAAAGTACACTGTAGCCTGGCCTGAAAATAAATAAAGCAACTAATCTAATCGGGACTCAGAGCAACCTTGAAAAGAGGCTGACTGGAAACTTCTCCTGGAGTCGAAAGCTGTTGAAAACTGTCGCTGCCCCCCTCCCCCCAGAGGTCTCTGTGTGCATTCAGATGGAGCCGAGCTGAGGCCATCTGCAGACTGTGCTTATCTGAAATGATTACTCACGGACTATCTCCCTGCTTGCCATCAAATGCAACATGTCTTTGTCTTTATCCGTGCTGAAGCTGGTAGAGTTTTTTCGACTTTATCATAGAGTGTCCTAAGACAAAATATGATAGATTCTTTTTTGAATACCAATGATTATCCGACTGTATGTTCCTTTTCCATATCTGATTGTTGGCGGCGTGGTTTAATTACTGCTGCAGCTTCCGTGCGTACGTCCCTCTTCGGATGGTGCGTGCGCCAATTGCAAAACTTTGTACCTTGGTGCAAATATGCCAATAAAGATATATTCCATTCTATTCTATTCTATAATCCACCAAATCATAAAATTTTAACAATTTAAGTTGTTCAAATAATATATTAGATGGATGACAATATGGTTTGCCTGTAATTATCCTCACTGCTCTTTTTTGTTGAGTAAAAATGGGCGTAGTTGTAGATTTACATGCTTTCCCCCAAACTTCAACACAGTAGATTAAGTGTGGTAAGAAAATTGTATTCTATAACAAAACCAGAGCTTTGGCATTAAATAAATCCTTGACTTTATACAACACCGCATTTGATCTGGCTAACTTGGCTTTGACCGAATTAATATGTGGTTTCCATGATAGTTTATCATCAATTAATACACCCAAAAACTTCATCTCACTCACTCTTTTTACTTCAACACCATAAATATTAAAAGAAAAATCCAAGGTTTTCATTTTCTTACTAAATAACATATACAGTACTTTGTTTTTTCCAGATTTAAAGATAGCTTATTAAATTTGAACCAGGTTTGAATTTTAACAAATTCTATTGATAACAACTCAGTCATTTGTTTTAAATCACTACCAAAATAAAGAAAAGTTGTATCAACTGCAATAAGAATAAAATTTAAGAGACCAGACACCTTTACCAAATCGTTAACATAGAATATAAACAGCTTAGGTCCAAGTATTGAGCCCTGTGGTACTCCACATGTAATTTCACAGAGATTAGATTGTACATAATCTATATGCACATACTGTTTTCTATTTTTTAAACAACTAGAGACCCACTGTAGTGCTCGTCCTCTAATACCATATTTGGCTAGTTTATCAGTAAGAATGGTATGATCAATAGTGTCGAAAGCCTTCCTTAAATCAACAAATAAACTTATACAGTTAGACATTCACTCATATACATCCTCATAAAATTCACATATAGGAAATTGGGGTGAGCACTATGGTTATGGGTGTCGAGATGACACCACCCTCGCCTACCGTGCCTATGCTCACTCACAATTATGCATTTAGACATTAAGGGCCTGGGTTAGAGTTGGAGTTTTTTAAGTGCACTTTAAAACAACAGACATCAACAGCACATTTGGGGACGGGGGTGTGTGTTCCAGGGTCTAGGTTTGTTAATATATATATATATATTTTTTTCTGACCCCCCTGGTGGCCATTCTGGGGGTGGGGTCCGGTAAGGTGACAGGTTGTCGGTGTTGTCTTGAACTATGGGGGGATTGGGGGCCTGAGGGTTCGCCGTGGGCGGGGCTGGCATTACGCTCCCCTGGGGCTGCTTGGGCTCGGGTGTCCTGTCCTGTCGGCAGGGTGCGGGTTGGGCCGGATCTTGGATGTCGGCTACTCTCCACCCCAGAATGAATGGGCCTGCCTCCTGGGTTTGGATGTGGGCTGCCCCATGTAGGGGGCAGGTACATGTCTTGGACCTAGGGGGTATAGAGTGTGCATCGGGATTATGAATGGAACGTGTCGTTATTGTTTGTCTTTCTATGAGTGAGGGTGAGATGAGGGTGGGTCTGAATGAGTGTGTCTGTGTATGAATGTTTGTCAGGCTGGGACTTAGACTGCCCCCTCTCGATACATCTGAGGCTACTTGGTGTTGCACTCCTGCCGCGTGGCCCCCTGGTGGGTGTCCCTTTTCCTGCGGGCGTGCTTGGGGCCCTCGCTGTCGGGGGTTGGGCGCTTAGGCGTGTGTCGGCTCGGCCTGGTGACTACAGTACCTGGTGGGGCTTGGGTCTCCTGGTCCTGTCGGGTCTGGGCCTGAGGGGTGGGCGTCCCCGGTGCCCGGACCTCGGTGCCCGGGCCTGGGACTATGTCGGTGCAGCGGGCTCCGGCGGGGGCCTGTGAGTTTGTCGCTGTTGACCCCGGGGGGTCATTGTGTGTAGTCACTGGTGGGGCTTTTCCTGTTCTCCCCTTTGGTCGGATCTGGGGAGTTGGTGAGTGGCTCGTCCTGTTCGGGTGGCCCTGGGGACTCTGGGCTCGGGGTCCTTCTTGGGGTCTTGGGCTCTGGTTGCCCCTTTGCCTGCCTCGGGCCTTGGGGGGGCGGATCTCTGATGCCTCACGGTTGCTATTGAATGTTCTATTGGAGGAACCTTTTTCACTTATGCATGCTCACAACCACACACAAATGGATGCAGGGATGTATATGTAGATATATGCAGATATGTAGATGGGTATATGACTGAATATGATTGTATATGTATTTATTCTGTATATATATTTGTAGGTATGGGTATGTATATTTATGGAAATCTACTGCAAGGTCATAAATGTTATTGGTCTTTATACATGTATTGCTATGTTCTGTCATGTACTTTGCAGGATTGCAGACAGAGTTTGGGTGTGTTTGCCTTGTGCTTTTTTGTGGATAATTGTTGTGTTTTGTTGTCTTACTTTCTGTCTTTCCTTTCTCTTTATTTAAGAAAAAAATAAAAATCGGTGTGAGAGGATGGCTGTAAGGTGAGAAGGAAGGCCATCTATAAAAGGGAGAAAAAATAAAAATAAAAATAAATAAATAAACTTATACAGTGTTGTTTTTGGTCGATGGCTGTGGTAATTTTTTCAGTTACCGGTAATTCAGTTAGAGCCATGGATGTGGAATGCTTGGATCTAAATCCATATTGGCTATCGCTCAAGATGTGATGTTTAGTCAGAAATGTATCCAATCTGTTTGCAAAGACTTTTCTAAAATTTTGGAGAATTGTGGTAATAATGATATTGGTCTATAATTTTCAAAAGCACATTTATCACCATTCTTAAAGATAGGGATAACTTTTGCTATCTTCATGTTATCAGGGAATATACCCTCAAAAAAAGACAGATTACAAATATAAGTAAAAGGTTCAATAACTGAAAGTTGTGCACCATAACTCATGTTCCCTGAAGGAAGGGAAAGAGGTGCAACATACTTGCTATGGGAATTGCGCCCCCGCGCGATTACCTGAAGGAATACATTCACGCCTTTTACGGCAGGGGGCGTCACCCGCGCCAGAGGTACCGCCCTTTAGGTACTTAGGCGACTGACGCCCCTCCAACTGTCTCCAAAATTGCACTTCACCGAGCTTTCAGCATTGAAAAGGGCCAGCTATGTTGCACCTCGTTCCCTTCCTTCAGGGAACATGAGTTATGGTGCATAACTTTCAGTTCCCTTTCAGTTCGGTCTCTCGGTGCAACATACTTGCTATGGGAACGTAATTCATTCACGCCCTTGAAATGCTCAGTGAAATGCCTGTTAGTGTGAACGTCTGCCCTTGACCAGAAGGCATCTCAAAGCTACTTTCTATTGTGTATTAGAAAGAACAGCCTGAGTGACATCACACGCAGTAACATCCAAACTGTAGTACTTTGCAAAAGTGTTTAAAGAGCTCCAGTTCGCAGCAGCACAAATGTCTGCAACTGACACGCCCTTGAACAATGACCAGGAAGTGGCCAAGCCCCTGGTTGAGTGAGCATGGACTCCAGGGGGCACTTGTTGACCTTTGCTACCGTATGCCCTTTTAATGGCCTCCGTCACCCAATGTGAGAGGCGCTGTCTTGATAGGGCCTTTCCTGTAGCAGGTGCGGCAAAGCATACGAACAGTTGGTTTGTTTTTCTCCATTCGGCTGTTCTCTGCATGTAGATGCGTAAAGCCCTCACTGGGCAGAGAGCCTGTAGCCTTTCCTGTTCCTGAGTGAGGACAGGATCAGGCGGAAAGGAGGAGAGATCAAAGTCTAGACTCCTATGGTTCAGAGTCAAGACCTTGGGAGTGTATGCAGGATTAGGCCTTAGTGTGACCTTTGACCCGTCAGGGCGAATCTGGTACACATTGGATGTACAGGCAATGCATGGAGGTCACCCACGCGTTTCGCCGAGCAAAGAGCCAGGAGAAGAGCAGTTTTATAAGATAGAAGATCTATTTTAATCTCGCTCAGAGGCTCGAATGGCGGGCCGCAAAGAGCCCCCAAGACCAGGCCAAGATCCCAACCAGGGGTCAAGGTCCTGCTGGGTGGCTTAAGCCTCCAGTAGACCTCAGCTTCCTCCCTATATGCCACTCTACGTGCACATTCTGTGCGCACATGTTCACTGGCAGAGCTCTGCTTTCTTTCTCACGTTAAATGCTCGCGTTTTCGCTCCAAATCCTTGTTGTAATTTGATCAGCTGCGCGCGAAGCAGGACAAACTGAGGTCGCTGATTGGTCACTTGCTGACACGCCTACTGAAATGATTGACAGCTCGAGCAGGACAACCAGCTGGCTTCAGCTGTGGTCGCTCGGCTGCAGCCGTTGCGGTCTTTCTAACTTTATATGTTAATAAAAACTAATAAAAAGTGGGAAAAAAAAAAGGGAGCGCTTTTCCTGCAGCCCACAGCCCACCAGGAAATATTTAAAACCTCCCGCAGCCAGGTAGGACCTGAATTCATTCATTTCAGTCATGGAGTGAACGGAGGAAGAAGCGATTACTTGACTTTTGGCAAAAAAACAAAACAAAAGTCCTGATCAGCGATGAAGAAGGGGAATTTAATTCATTTGTGTAACATACAAAACAGTCCGGCGCCGGGGAAGTTTATGGTCAGACACCGCGCAAGCGTGCGCGGTCGTAAAAAAAGAGCTTTGCGCGTTCGTGCCCTGAGGGGCTGTGCGAGGCTACGCTTTTGCCTCAGCGTACGTACGTCATACAGAGGAGTACAGGGAGTACGCGCAGGTCTACTGGGTTCTTTAGTTCAAAGCACACCTTTCATATATCTCATTATGATTGGATGTGCTCCAGGAGTCCTGTGTCCCCAGCCCTCGTGACAGGCAGAGATAGCTGCAAGGAACACTTTAATCGTTGAATAAGAACGACCCTTTTCCAGTAAGTCCCGAAGGAATGTTAGTGGTCGAGCCAGGTCGCAAGCATAAGAAATCATATTTCTTTCTGAACACCAGGCTTCGAAGATACGCCACTTTTGTGCGTATAGGGACTGTGTTGACCCGGCACGGGCATTTTGTATGGTTTTTACCACATTCTCAGGCAGGCCCGAAGCCATCAGCCTGTCCTTCTCAGCTAACAGGCTGGAATTAATTCCAGATCCTGGCCTAAGCAGCTGGACTGCGACTTCCTGTGTGAGTCTTTGAGGGTCAACCAAGTTGGGGAGTGGGCCTCCACGTTGATGTGTTAACAGACTTCCCTGATCGAGTCTCCTCGAAGACAGATGAAGTCCATTAATTTTATTAGATTGAGTCTGGACAGGAAAGCTACTGTTTCCCTCCAAGATAGGATTTATTGGATTGAGGGGCTGCTGCTTCTGTAAACGAGCAGACCTCCTGAGTCCAAATGTAGTCCCACCCAGTGGGGTACTGGTGTGTGGGGACAAGTTTGGTGCAGCTTTGTGAGGAAAAACACATGCTGCTCTTCCACCGCTCGAGCGTTATGTGTCCTTCATGAATAATAAAGGAGCAGCAGCAACGTGTGAACGTGGGGATGGTCTTTGTGGCCGGTAGACTCAGGATAATTTGTTGATAAGGAGCCCAGTTTCCTTTCAAAGTCATGAGGAAAATTCTGGTTCGACTCCGATTCTTTTACACACACAGTAACGTGATCACAGCCACTACTTTGAGGGTGTGAAAATTGTGTCTGCCTTGGGGCCTCCGACGTGCTCTCCTGTGGTGCGAACCTGTCACGTGTTTGTCTGGTTAGTGTATTAGCCGGCCCCTTGCTCATAATGGAGCGGGAGCTGGGACACTTGCCCTTTCCCACCTGTCTCCGCGAAAGGTGTAGGGTCTGTTCACAGACGCCTCTGGGTCTGTCTTCTGGAGACAGGTCCTGAGGCACCCTGCTGGGGCTTATTGAGTAGGCTGGCACCCCATGAGCCGTGAGGGAGGGGGATGTGCCCCCCCTTTATGACGGCTGACAGACCAGAGAGGCCCGTACTGTTGACATTATTTGTGTTGGTGTGTTTTTTTTTAACGTCAATAAAACAGGGATGTGCTGTTTTATGAACTTTATTCGTGCTTACGTGCAACGACATACATGATTTGATGTCACTCACAGCAGGGAGAACATGGTTTGTGTATGCAACAGAGTTATCAGCCATTTGTACTTTGCTACAAATAAAGTCTGAACAAGGTGCGAACACTCTCATTACCGCGTGGGCGGGAGGCCGTCCTCCTCGTATGCTATCTGCTTCTGCGGTGGCGCACGCGTCGTCGAGCGGTGCCACGGCTGTGCAGGTCTCCCGCCAGCAGGTTCTCTGGGAGAGTGGCGAAACTCCGACGGGGAATGTCCACCCTGAGGGCTTCAGCCTGCCTGTGCCGTTGGTCCAGCTTGGTTTGGATTCTCTCCAAAGTCTGGCCAAAAAGTCCTTCCGCTTCTATCGAGTGGTGGAGAAAAGGCACCTTTTGTCCCTCCGGTAAATCCGTCAACGTCATCCACAGGTGGCGGATCGCGATGACCACTTCTGCCATACCTCTGCCCTGAGCCACAGCAGTTGACCCCATCATGCGGAGAACAAAGTCTGTTGCTCTGCGGGCTTCGTCCAGTAATTCCGCAGTAGCTTGCTTATCCGAGGTTTCCTACAGTTGTTGAAGTTTTTCTGCGAGATAAGCCTGCATCATCGCAGACGCGTTCATGGCGCGCGCCGCGAGTCCTTGAGCTCTGTAGCACTTCTCGAGAAGCGACGCTAAGGCTCTGCAAGCTTTGCTGGGGAGAGTCGGTTTTGTTCCTGATGACTTGGGAACCAGGTGGGATGCCAACGTGTCCTCGATCGGAGGCGCGTTGGCTAAACCCACCTGATCCATGCCTTCCACGTCGAGGAATTAAGAGAGAGGAAGGAGCATAGGCGCACGTGGTTAAGGCCAGATGCGGGTCAGTTCCGTGAGGAAGTCTGGGAAGACGGGCATCCCTTGCCTTGTTGCAGTCTGCTGTTTTGAATAAAAATAGTTCCCCGCCAACCTTGTGACCTGTTGGCGAGGTGGGGCTTACGGCCAGGGGACGTTCAACGCGTCCGCTGCTCTGTGGCACAGGTCAAACAGGGCCAGGATGGAGAAGTCCGTTTCAGGGAGCGCAGGTATCGGGGTCCTGGGGAGGTTCTCTACCGGATCCTCGATTTCGAGTTCTGGTTGCTCCGCTGAAAATTCGCCCGAGGCTGAGATGGAGATCTCGTCTTCATTCATCATGCCCCTGGTGTCGAATTTGACTGTTAGGTCCACCATGGGAGCAAGCGGGTCAGGGCTGTCGCCC
>JBBPBX010008591.1:17407-30204 GCA_038048925.1 Garcialebias charrua
ATTAGATGACGCAGGTCCCACTTGGTGTCAAATCTGTTGACTCTCCAAAATCCAGCTTTAACTTGTTGTTAAGTTGTTGACAACAACTTGTAGTTAGCTGAACTTTTAGCCCCAATGGTAAACAGACGAGGCAGCCTCAGGCAGCACGCATGCGCGTTAGTGAAGGTTAAAAAATTCACAGCACCATCTAATGGCCCGGCATTGTAACTACAGTGAATTCATGGGTGGGGGTGGAGGGGGTCATATCAACAGAATTCGCTTGTGTCAACGCAAATGTTTTTACTCTAATTAACATACCCCAAGCCTCCGTTTCCCCCCACCGTGTCCGTGTAAACAGGGCCTAAATGTGTCAAATCAGTTTTTCAGCGGGATGCTGTGATGCACTGAATGATGGGGTGTTTGTCTCTCCAGTTGTGATGTGACCTGTAAATTATTTTTACAGTGTACTGCTGAATGAAGAGATGAGATTCACACAAGAAATGTTTTTTAGCTTTTGTATTAAACATATAAAAATTAGAACACAAAATTAAACTGTTAAAATAAAATAATTAATTTAACCCTTGCTTTAGTTTCAGTTAGTTTAGTCCATACCTGCAAATTAGTCGCTTTTCACCGAAATTCGCAGATTTCAAACTAAAATATGTCATTTACGTGAGTTGTGTAGATACGAAGCGTTTTTTTTTTTGAGGGGGAGGGTGTCAGTGGCATGTTGGATGACATCATTTCTCTTTAGTGTTTTGTACTTTTCCATTAATTTTACTCCCATTGTTGTTGTTAAGCACTTTGATAACAGTTTCTGTTTTAAATGTGCTCTACAAATAAAGTTGACTTGACTTTAAGAAACAGTGTTCCTCCTCGATCACTTGGCTCAGCAGGCGCTCATCTCTTTTGAAGTTTTTGTCGACAGGGCAGAGGGAGGAGGGCAGAGACACCTCTGTGTCGCACACTAGCTTACAACTATGATAGTGACTTCAGCTGTTGACCGGTGCGGGGGATCGTAGGAGAAACGGAGTGTGTAGCATCTAAGCTAGCATGTCTGCATTGTGCATGGCAAGATTTTACCCCAAGATTTGAAAAGTCCACTTCATGGAGTTATAGAGGATACCTTGAAGGAGAAAGAACCCAGGTAACACAAGTTTTCTGTAAAGTAAAATTGTAATAATCAGTGATGGGGAAGGAACAGTGGAAAGGAAAATAATGGGAGAAGGAGATGGATGTTTTCTAAGTGGACTGTGAAGGAAAGGTCAATAAAAGTTATGAAATGTAGAAAATGTGCACCAATGAAGGAAGGAACCTGTAAATTATTTTGTTTTAATAATTAAATGCAGGCTGACAAAACGGACTAAAAACATTTGTTTTTTGTGTCATTGCTTAGCACAATGTAATTTAGTGTTGTGAAGGCTGCATGATGCCAGGACATTTTCTGTTATGATCAGGTCTATTGCTAAATCATAGAACAGTAACCACCCCACCACCACCACTGAAATTCACTGTTGGTGTTGATTAAAATGTCACATTTTCACTGGGTATAGTTAATGTTATTTTTAAACTATAAACCAGATTCCCAAAAAGTTGGGACACTAAACAAATTGTGAATAAAAACTTTATGCGATGATGTGGAGGTGCCAACATCTAATATTTTATTCAGAATAGAACACAAATCACAGATCAAAAGTCACTCAGTCAGAAGACATCAACAAAAGTGCGCCAGTTAAGAAAACTGCTTGGGTTTATAAGTTATTATAGGGCCTACATTCAAGAGTTTTTCAAGATTGCTAAACCTTTGTACAGCCTCCTACAAGTCAAAGGGAGTCCTGAAAACACTCAGACCAAGTCCAGGAAAATCCGAAGTTCTCAGCTGCCCTCAAGGGCTCCTATCAGCTGGACAGGTGAACACGACCACATCCTGAGGCAGCTCATTGACACTCTGTCCAATCCACCTGTGCTCGCCTACCCCGACTTTGAACTGCCTTTTGTTTTACATACTGACACATGTGAGAAAGGGCTCGGGGCTGTGTTGTATCAGAGGCAGGGGGGGGGAATTAAAAATCATAGCGTATGGCTCAAGAACTCTGACCCCAGCTGAAAAAAACTATTGTTTACATTCCGGTAAGCTAGAGTTCCTAGCTCTTAAATGGGCCATTTGTGAGAAGTTCAGGGATTATTTATTTTATGCCCCAGAGTTCACAGTGTATACCGACAATAATCCCTTGACATATGTAATGAGCACTGCAAAGTTAAATGCGACAGGACATAGGTGGGTAGGAGAGCTTGCAGATTTCCGGTTTAACATCAAGTACCGACCTGGTAGAGTTAATGTGGACGCTGACACTTTGTCACGCCTTCCGCTGGACATTGACAGTTATGTTGGAGAATGTACAGAGGAGCTTAGCCGAGACATTGTTTGTGCAACATGGGAAGGGAGTGAGGTAGCAAAGAAGAGTGATGTTGCCTATGTAGCTGCCTTAAACCTGGCTCAAGACATTGGGTCGGACACTAGGCCAGACGCACCAGCCTTACCTTGCATTAGCCACGAAGAGCTAGTGAGAGCACAAAGACAAGACACAGCAATAAAAGAACTCCTCAGGTTGAAAGAGACCGAAACTCACACTAACTGACATAGACAAAATGCAGATGGGTTAGTACGGAGGTTAATGCGTGAGTGGGGAAAACTTAAGATGGAGAATGAGCCATCGTATTTGTTGGCATATAACACACAGTTTTTTTTACTCATTTGAATGTCCTGCGTGTTATACGCCGAAGCGTGTTATTTATGGATTTTTTCCCATATTTTTAGACTCATTTTTGGCTCTGATATCGCGTTTTTCATTTTGGCCAAAAAATGGTGCAGTACCACTTTTGTCCGCTAGGGGACACTTCCAGAGAGTACACCGACCGTTTCTAGCTCGTGTCCGAAAAAAGCCTCCTCTGCTCGGACTGAATATCGCTGCCTGGCCTCCTGCTTTAGAGGTAGCTTCCATTTAGCTGTGTTGTTAGCTGTTTTTTTTATTTAGCAAGATAACTCATAAACCACACCGCAGATTTTCTTGAAACTTACAGAGCGTAATTATTTGGTGGTCATTTACAACCTGTTAGCTGCAGAAGATTTTTAGAGCTAAAAAAAAATCGCTTTTAGCATGTTAGCGGTTAGCTACCATAAACAGATACATACTCTTTAGATAAACAGCTCAGAAACTACTCGGTGGATATTTTTTCTGCTGCCAGTGTGTAATTATATGGCTTTAATTTACAATATGTTGGCCTGGATGAAATATTTGAGATAAAATTTGATTTTTTAAATTTATTTTCGTAGCGCACGCGACCATTTCGAAGAGTCAAACCTAAACAATTTCCTAAATGCAGCAGATTTGACCATTTCGTGAATTGATTAAGGAACGGTTAAGCTCAGGAATCCTTGTGCTATAATATCAGCTAAGAAATATATTTTTTCTCAGCAAAAAAACAATAGTTTTTACCGTGTTATCTTGTAAAGTCTTCCATGCTGGCTCGCTTCGGTGGCAGCCATTTTCAGCAGGGCAAATGAGGCCCTTGGTGCTAAAACACCTTCATAAGGACATGGGTCACCTCTGTGCTGAAAGAGTTATCAACCTAGCCCGAGATCGCTTCTACTAACCCTTTATGAAGAAGGACATTGAAGCTTATGTGACGGGACAATGTCCCTGTATAAAACAAAAGAAACCCACCACACACGTCAGGGCACCCATGGGGAGCATCAGTTCCAGTGCACCCATGGAGCTAGTATCCATTGACGTTGGGGCGGCCGTAGCGTAGTGGTAATGGCAGTCGTCCCCCGATCGGAAGGTTGGCGGTTCAAATCCCGGTTCCCCACACCATGTGTCGTTGTGTCCTTGGGCAAGACACTTAACCCCGAGTTGCTCCCGGTAGGACTGGAAAGCACCTTGCATGGTAGTCTGCCGCTACTGGTTTATGAATGTGTGTAGCATTCAATGTGTGTAGCATTTTGAGATTTTCACTAATGAAAAGTGCGTTATAAATTGAATTCATTATTATTATTATTATTACTTTATGCATCTAGAAAAGAGCAGAGGTGGGTACAAATACATACTTGTTGCAGTTGACCACTTAACACGTTTCGCTCAGGCGTGGCCGACCAGAAACAAGTCAGTCAAAAATGCTACGGAGAAACTATACAACAATTTTATTCCTCGTTTCGGTTACCCTGCTAGACTACATCACGACCAGGGCCGTGAATTTGAAAACTCACTGTTTAAGGGACTACAGCAGCTGTCAGGTGTCAGTCACTCACATACCATACCACCCACAGGGAAATCCTGCCAAACGATATAATCGCACCATACTACAAATGCTGAGAACTCTTGAGGAGGCAGAAAAGGATAACTGGAAAGACTTTTTGCCCCAAGTTGTCCATGCATATAATTGCACAAAACATGAGGCCACAGGGTTTGCCCCACATTTCTTAATGTTTGGACGGCAACACAGAGGAGGACAGTGAAACACCATATGGATATGTACAAGAGTAGGCAAGGAGGATAAAAGAGGCTTATCTTATTACTACCAACAACAGCCAGCAATCAAGCGCTCGTGGAAAGAAACACTATGAACAACATGTGAGAGAAGTTGTCTTGGAGCCTGGTGATCGAGTGTTAGTTCGCAACCTTACAGAAAAGGGCGGACCTGGAAAGCTCAGGTCATATTGGGAGCAGACTGTGTACATTGTCAAAGAACAGATCAATGACAGCCTCATCTACAAAGTATGTCTGAGAACAATGCCCAGAAGACCAGGGTCCTCCACAGAAATCTGCTGCACCTGGTGAACGACTTACCTTTAACTGTCGATCACAGAAAAGATAAAGCACCCATCAGAAGCAGAGTCAGAGGCCACCGTGCCACTCCAAGCCAAAGTAATCGAGACAGCGACTCAGATTCTGAGAGTGACTCCAAGATGTGTTATTGGCTCAGAGTACCTGTGACAACAATACTACAGGAACCAGCCACCCAAACTCATCCAGCGTCAAGCCAAGTTTTCACACCCATGGACCAACGGAGGGACTCTCAACTGAACACTGTAGATGAAAATTTTCAGCATCCAGCTGAAAGTGAACTGGTCCAAAACTGTGAAATGGACGATGAACAAAGAGAACAAGAACTGGGAAGAGACACTGAACAGGTTGAACCTGAAATTGAGCAAGAGGAGCAAGTACCAACTCAGGAGGGATTTCTCAGGAGGTCTACACGAGCAAGGAGACTACCTCAGACGTTGGACTATGTGGGTTACAAGCTTCACCATTATGGGCAATGCAACCTGTACAAGAACATTTTTATACTCAACAGACTGTACCTTATGCAACGACAGTGCCTTTTGCAGTGCTTTATAATTTTGTATACTGAGATGTGTACACTGAAGGAACAGGTTCTTTGAGTGAGGTTCCTGTGATAAGAACCAAGTTGTTAATATTTTGTGAAATGTTAACACTGGCTTTGAAGTATCAGGAGCCACCTTTTAAGTTGGAGAGTGTGTGGTGCACCTAAAAATGTCACCACAATATTTGGTTTTCTTATGAATGTAAAGTATTTCCAGGTGCAAGTGATTTTCACTGTTTTCAAATATATATGTTATATTTTGTTTGCGGTTCGGCATGTTAATCTACCTGCATTTATAGTGCTTTCCTGAGGTGGGACGGGAGCGGTGATGACGAAGCGGAACCTTTTTTTGGGGGAGGGGGGTGCGTTGCTTCCAGGTTGGTTTTGGGGACGGACTTCTGGTTAGCCTCAAACGCAATCTGGATTCAAACGGCAGCACTATGGTCGTCATGTCTGACTTCTATTTTTATTATCCTTCAGGTCAGTACATGGTGAAAACTAGGGCTGAATGATTTAGGAAAATCTAATTGCTATTTTTTTCTATAAATTGCAATAGCGATTTAAAACGCGATTTTTTAAAATATCTTCTCAAGTATTTTTCAACAAACATAAGCAATAAATCAATCTTACAATGTCAGATTTATTTAAAGCAGAGATTACAATAAAGCAAACAACTTGTGACATTGCAGAAGCTTATTGAAACAATGATTGTGAATGCATGCTGTAATCAAAGCTAAAGGTGATCCAACAAAATATTAGTGTGACCTTTGTTTTTTAGTGGCAACTTTTTTGGGGCCAGGCAATGTACCTTAGAACAGTTCGGTCAATGATTCCTGTCAGCTGGTACTTTGCTTACTTTAAGTTGAAACACTGGTAGTGGTCATTCTAGCCATGCAACTATAGTGAATGGCTTTGTGGTGTTTTTAAGTGTAGATAAAGATTTGCGGTGTTACCTCGAGAGTTAGCAACAGCAGCAAGGCAGGTTCTGCACAATACATGTCGTTGTGCAACGTCGTCTTTTTTACAGCCAAAATAATTCCAACCAACGGACGTGTTGCCCATCTTTGCTACCAAACTTTCAGACAATGGGATTAACCGGTCTAAATGAAGGTTGAATGAAAAAAGAAAGATGTGTCAGCTTCTGTCGAGCCTGACGTCATTGTTCAACCAGTTAAAATGAATTGTTGTCTTCTCCTGCTCCATGCTCTGCTTTGCTCCAATCCGCTCACTTGCAAGTCATGTAACCAAATCACATGACCAGTCAAATTGCGGCCTTTGCGATTAGAAAATCTTGTTTAATCTTATTGCGATATTATTGCAAATGCAATTAATTGTTCAGCCTTAGTGAAAACACATCATAACTACGATGTAAGATGTTTACCTCTTATTTGACCAGCATATATCACTGTGTTGCAGTTTCTGTGTACCATTTTGCCAGTAGTTGTGTGCTTAAACAGTCACGGTTAAATTTGGCCGTATGCCAGCCCGCGCTGGGAAGGTCTCGCGAGGGAAAGTGATTAGAAGGCCGTGATGCCTTACTAACTCCGTGTTTTTGAGTTTTACTTTGCTTTTGTTTGAATAATATTCAGATCACTAAGTGTGGGAACTGAGGTTAAAGGTGGAACAAGCCTAACTTAAATTTGGTATTTGTTTTGTAAGTCTTGTAATTTTATTTTTGATCGGTGTTCAGTCAAAGTCAGTGTACATTTTAATGATTATACCAGTAAATATAGAGCTAAGTAGGCATGTAACAGTACACGTGGGTGTACCGAACCGTTTCGGTACGGCACGTTCGGTTCGGTCCACCTACGTACCGTTTCGGTTATTTTTTCACTCATTGAACGTTATTAGCGGGAATATATGCACCGCGGAACAAAATTTCCGGGGCGCGTTTCAGCACGGAGCTATTATCGTGCAACACGCACTGCATTTAGCCGTTAGCATGTCGTGTGCAGTCTCCTGTTTGTTAAAAGACGAGCGCAAATCCAACGTTGTGTGGACGTTTTTTCATGAAGACTGGATCTGCAGCAGACAACACGTCTAATATGAACGCGCTTGAAACTACGTCATCGGAATGTGAACGAAGAAAAACAGCTGTTGCAGAAACACTGCTAACAGCAACTGCATTAAAACTACTTCATCAGGTAATTCAGATCGGTCCAGAGCAACAACACAAACTGTATGAGTTTTTAAATCTCTGAATCTAAGTCTGAATGTTGTTCATGACGCAGGCTTTAAAGTTATTGATCCTTGCTATGAGACATTCATCACGTCAACACGTCAAAAAGTTCAGCTTTTTATGAAAAAGCTCAAACTGATATTGTCAACAAGCCCTGGAGCTGATTAAAGCCCTGATGATGGTGATGATGAGAGATTCAACCGTTTAAGAAGAGGTATTGTTCTTTTATTATTATTATCTAAATAATCGTTTTTATTTAAAATCATAATCTTATTAACTTTTTTTTTACTCTTTGTGTTTTATTTCCAGTCTGGGACAGAGGTAGCTGCTCTCTTTTTCCACTTCAGGGACAGACATCCACCAGAGATCACCTGCAGCTAAGAAGTGTGTGATGACTGAACTGAACTCTGAACTTTTCCAGGACCTGTCCCACCTGGAGGAGCAGGTCCAAGAAGAGGTTGTGAGTACAGTAATGAGGACAAATACAGCCACACTGTTGCTACTGGACAAAAACTTGATTAGTTAGATTGTAAACAGTATGTTGCTGCTTATTGTTCTGGTTCTGACTGTTACTGTATTTATTAAGATTTTTATTTTTGTTAATATAGTTTATTTATTATAGAGTGCTGTTTATTTAAAATATCATCCAAATGGGCCACGTTTATTTATTACTACAATACAATACAAACGTATTTTTGGCATATTTTCAAAATAAACATTTTGTAAGTCTTTATTTTGTCTTTTTTTTGTTTGTACCGAAAATAAACCGAACCGAGCCCTCCTTGTAATTGAACCAAACCGAAATGTGATTTTAGCGTACCGTTACACCCCTAGAGCTAAGTGCAGTAGAGCTCTAAAGCAGTTGATTTAGCCTGTTTGACACATTGTCTTCATCTAAGTGAAGGATGAAAATGTGAAAAGTTAATTACCGGTAATACCTGTAAAAGAAGGAAACCAGGTTTGTAAAACATTAATTCATTCATTCAACCTTTATTTAGTCAGGTAAATCTTATTGAGCCTCGTGGGCTCTTTTACGAAAGCGACCTGCTAAAACTAAAGAACGATGAACAGCAATGGTAGAATTTCCTTAAACAATGAACAATAGAAAAACAAAAGAGAGAAAAACAAAAGAGAGAAATACATAGTTTTTTTTTTTTAACAAAGTATCAAAAAACTAGCAAAACATTATAAGGTAGATGTATAAAATCAAAGACAGGAACATATCTGCATTGGTTTTTGCCAGGATTCCAACAGATTCTTAAAACCATTTAAAGAGGTCAAGGTCGAGAGCTTCAGATCTTTTTGTAAGATATTCCATGAAATTAATACTGTACACTGTAAAATATTTGTTGTTAACAAATACTGTAAATAAAAATGCAATCTGGATTTAAACGGCAGCACTATGGTCGTCATCTCTGACTTCTATTTTTACTATCCTTCAGATTGTGTGTCATCACTGTTGCAGCAGTCCTGACACTCGGAACCTGTAACAATACCTCCAGAGCAGGAGGCCGGGCTGCGACAGACTGAGTCCGACCAATGGAGGCTCTCGTCGGAGGGCTGCGACAGACTGAGTCCGACCAATGGAGGCTCTCGTCGGACACATGAGGTGGGAACGGTCGGTGTACCCTAGCGGACAAAAGTGGTACTGCACCATTTTTTGCCAAAATGAAAAACTGTCATATCTGAGCCAAAAATTGGTTTAAAAACATGGGAAAAAATCCATAAACAAGTCTCACCTCTCTATAAGTCGCAGAGCATGCAAATTAGGCAAAAAAACTGCAACTTATAGTCCGGAAAATACAATACTAAACTAACTACCTAATTGGGTATTTGTGTGTCTACCTTGCAGGATCTACATTTATATACATCGTATACTATCTACTCTAAAAACATTTTTCAAAACTTATCGGTTTGCCATGGAACGGGCAACCGATTTCAGCACCCCAAGGAGCACTTGATTGAAATCAGCCTCCTGCCTTCGCTGTGCTGCTTCCTCCCTCCGTAGTTCTGCTTCCTCTCTCCTTAAAGCCATGTCCTCCCTCAGAATGGCTTCCTCCTGCTCCCTCGATGCTGCAGCTTGGCGTTGCCTCTCCGCAGCTTCTTCTTGTCTTTGTAGCTGCCTCTCTCCAGCAGCGTCTTCTCGTGCTTTTTGGGCATCCTCACAAATTAAGCGAAAGTGTTCCTCTTGCTGTGCCCGGTTCTTCTCCTCTTGTTCGGTGTGAGCTGTAACAAAGCTTTCTGCTACACTTGTCGCTTTGCGCTTTCTATTGCTTAGAAAGAACAAACAAGAAAATGGCTGTTAGATAATTAAGTACAGAGAGAGTTTTTAAATAAATTTTTTCAATTATAGTTCCTGCTAATTTGGAAAGCTGTTCGCAAGATCAGGAATACGATTCTGTTCATAAAGCAATCTAGCACATTTATGATGTAATCAAGTGGGTATAAATAAATGGCATGTAAACTTTTTCAACAGTTTGTGCGAATTTAGAAAAAGAATAAGACCATCATTAATCTGAACAAAAACCACAATACACAGAATAATATCAATTATAAACTTCATGCATGAAAGTTAAAGTAATAAATGAATAATACATTTTAACATTAAAACACAACTGAATAAATGAGAATGTATTTTTACTACATGTACAGTGTTTTACAAGAAAACAAGAAAACAAAACAAAATTAATATCGACATGATGTTAAACACGATTGTTGCTGCTTCTTACCTAGTAAGGGGTGTTGTGTGGTGCCGTTCTGCTGCGTGTTGCCGGGCGGAATGGATGTAGATGTACTTGGAGCTGCTGTGGTCAGGGAAGGGTTAAAAGTGGGAAGGCTTGAGAGTCCGAAACAGAATCTGGAGAGCCTTCATCTTCAGGGACACTGCATCAAAAAAAGATTGCAAAAACAGCAACAGAGGAGGTAGTCCCCGACTTACGAGCGCTCTTACTTACGAGGTCCCGGACTTACGAGCATGCATCTCATTAAAAAAAAGAAATAAATAAATAATTTTTTTTTTTTTATAATATAAATGAATACATGTACAGTACTGGACAGTCACCAAGCACTTAGCCTATCCTAACACAGTTTTTAAAGATGAAGGAATGAGTTGAATTGTCTCCCTTTCACATAAAGGAAGCAAGCTCCCTTTATGGGAATGGAGCCTGCAGGGAGGAGGGACACCATTCAACTGACTCCTTAACTGTGTTAGGATAGGCTAAGTGCTTGGTGACTGTACAGTACTGTACATTTATCTATTTATAAATAAAAAACAATAAAAAATAAAAATACTGTATATACAGTACTGTATATTTTTAATAAATAGATAAATGTACAGTACTGTACAGTCACCAAGCACTTAGCCTATCCTAACACAGTTTTTAAAGATGAAGGAGTCAGTTGAATTGTCTCCCTCCTCCCTGCAGGCTCCATTCCCATAAAGGGAGCTACTTTCACTTTATGTGAAAGGGAGACAATTCAACTCATTCCTTCATCTTTAAAAACTGTGTTAGGATAGGCTAAGTGCTTGGTGACTGTCCAGTACTGTACATGTATTCATTTATTAAAAAAAAAAAAAAAAAAATATATATATATATATTTTTTTTTTACTATGTGATCCTACTTACGAATTTTTGACATACGAGCGCCCCCTAGGGACGGAACTCGCTCGTAAGTCGGGGACTACCTGTACAGTTAGCACAGATGACAACTAATGACAACCTAACTGCGTCAGTCCCATTTGTTAAGAAAGTGTATATACAGAAATTCTTTACTTACATTTAATACCTTTTAATACCTTTTTAATACCATCACGACACTGAGCTGCTACCATAGCGGCAACCTCTTGTATTTCAGTTCAGAGCAACAAATTCTAAAGTGATAGATTACTATAATTTTCTTCCTAAATTTTAGTAGTAGATCTAGTTTTAAAACAATTACTGGATACATCAATTTGCTTCTTGCATGAATAAAAGTGCTGCCTATTTGTTATTTAAATCTAAATCAAGACAAAAAATTATTTAATTGTTCCCACACACAACCTATCTCTTTTCTTTTTTTTCCCATTTATAGATGGCCTCCCTTCTCACGACGCTGCTTTTTTTCATGATTTTTTTTCCCACTCTATCGAATCACATGGATTCCTCACTGGTAATGGGAGGTGATCTCAACTTTGGTTTCGATGACGAANACGACGCTGCTTTTTTTCACGACTTTTTTTCCACTCTATCAAATCACATGGATTCCTCACTAGTAATGGGAGGTGATCTCAACTTTGGTTTCGATGACAAATTAGACAGACTGAATGCAGTGGGAGCTCAACGCAGTTGGCAATCTATAAATATAGTTAAACAGTATATGAATGATTATGGACTCTGCGATGCATGGCGTACTTTTCACCCTGATAGCAAAGAATATTCTTTCTTTTCACATGTGCATCACTCATATTCTCGTCTTGATTATTTCATAGTAAGCAATTCATTGCTGACCAACATTTCAGACACTAAGATACACACTATTGCTGTCAGCGATCATGCACCAGTTACTCTAAATTTAGATAATAAAAAAGAAACAACAAAAAATATAAATTGGAGATTAAATACATCACTGCTTCAAGAGGAAGAATTTTTGCAATACTTTAATAAAGAATGGGCATCATATTTAGAGTTTAATGACTTGCCAGGAACATCAGCATGTACACTTTGGGAGGCAGGGAAAACAGTTATGAGAGGCAAAATAATATCCTATTCAACAAATAAAAAGAAAAAAGAATATAAACTTATTGAGGAATTAGAGAAATCAATCAAAATATTAGAAGGTTTACAAGGAGAGGAAACACAGCAAAAGCTACGTAAGTTAAATTTAGAACTAAATGAATTTATTGACAAGAAAAACAAATTCTTGATATAAAGACTTAGATTAGATAATGTTGAATACGGTAATAAATCAGGGAACTTTTTAGCTAACCAACTCAAATTAAACAAAGAAAAAACATCTATATATGGTATTAAAGATAAAAATGGAAATATAATTTATGATGAGTAGGCATGTAACGAGATCTCGTTGTACGAGATCTCGCGATATTAAACTCCCGCGATATCTCTCGTTGAGAGGTAACGTTGTCTCGCGAGATGCTAATGCTAATGCTAGCAGAGCCCCTAGCAAGTCAGCGTCACGGACAGCATGGCTTCGCCGGATGAAGTTGCTATAGAAGACGCCCCAACTACTTCTGATGGAGGGTCCCGGTGCCGCAGAC